>JAVJIF010004222.1:0-165997 GCA_038442645.1 Agave tequilana
GTTCAACAGTCAAGCGGACATGGAGATATAAGATTCGCTAAGGCATAGCCTCGCCCCGTGAGCAAGGCCAGTAAAGCGACAGCCTCGACAAAGCTTGATCCCGCAGACAAATCTGCATTTTGCAGAAAACATCTAAATACCAACTTCGCTTAAGTAGGAAGTGGTACAGCCTTAAGGGCTGACGTCATCAAGAGGGCATTATGGTCAAGAGTCATCCTTCGTGGCCATGACTGAAGAGACAGACCCGAGTCCTGTTCCTCAAACAAGACGAAGACAGCCCAAGTAATGGCTTCATACGGAAGCCCAAAGAAGAACTGTTCAGTTCTTAATTCCCTATACAAAGAAGATAGGGAAATTCAGGGAGACGAGTTCCCTAACGAGGTCAGATCATATTCGATCGTCCTGATAAGCCAAATACCGGCTTTAAAAGAAAGAGACCGCAGTCTCTAATTAGGAGAGAAAGTCTCTTACCGGCGATTGGTCGCTCGATGACCAGAGGAGGAGGACCTCCGTTGCAGAAGTCGCCACTTCTTTCCCAGCTCGTCTTTTGGGCGCCATTGAAGAGCTGCAAGAGTTCTCAAAGTTCTCTGAATGAAGAAGGAAGAGGGAGAGGAAAGTCAAGAAATTTCTCTGAAAAAAAGGAGATCTTTTCCTGTTCAGCCCGATCGGGCTTTTATAGGCCAATCAGCGCCTGAAACGAGGCCTCGAAAAGGGCGTACGCCGCCGTTTCGAATTAATTCAAAACGCCACCGAAGCGCCTTCCCGAGAAGCGCTGCTTCGATCCCACTAAGGGTTAACTTCACCCTGGCTTAAAATGCGGACTTCGCGCAATCCTTCAGGGACTTCGCCGAAAGGCTTATCTTAGCCCCTTAAAAAGGCGCTGTTCGCGGACATATCAGTTTCGCGAAGTTCATTCAAAGAAGGGACTATGCCTTAACTCCACATACAGTTTAGCCCCATTATGGCCAAACTTTTAATGAAAGTAAGCAAAAATCAGAGGATCAGAAGATGAACTTTCATTGATTTAAAAGGAAGGGTACATTGATATTACATCAAAGTTGTGTTTCATACAACACATTCAGTGGCTCGACAGGGTCATTTGCGCAAAAGGCATACAAGCGGTTTTATCTGCTTCTAAGTCAGACCGGGGGACACGAAAGGCCTTCCTCCTACACAAGGCTGTAACCAGTTGTGCCACGGAGACACGGCCATAATTCTCCACAAAAATGGCAGATTTGCCACTAGAAAGCGAGGTCATCTTTGTTGAAGCCTGGCAATAAAACTTATCGCCGCCAACACGTCAGACCACCTATAATGGGAATTGGCAGTGATGTCAGTGGTCCGACAGGTGTGATGCCTGCTCTCCCGAAGTGGATCGTCCCCGACAAAGGCCACCAAAGTTGAAAGTTGGCAATGATGCCAGTGATCTCACAGGTGACGCCCACTACCCGAAGCGGATCATCTCCGGATAAGCAGCTACCAGCCTCACCTCAGAACGAATCATCTCGTATAAGAGGCTGCCAATAGCCTCTGGGACACGCACCCGCTGCCCCAAATTGTTCCTCCTGCTTAAAAGTAAAGCTTCAACCGGGGAAGCATAAGGCAATTTTATGGTTCCTTCCATCAAGTCACAAGATTGGCGAACATAGACCACTGCAAGGCAGATCAGAACAGATTAGCAACTAAGCACAAGAGAGGCTACAAAAGAATTAAGCTAAATCTTTTGGGTCGAAGCGATCCAGTTTCGGTAAAGCAGAGGGTAAGCCTCACTTGCACAGTGATGATGGGCTAGCTCAGCAAACGCCAAGTCCTAGCCTCGCCTATATGGCTAAGCCAGACTGATCCTATGGGACACAGTCTTAGCTTCACGTATATGGCAAGACTGGCTCAACCTTGAAGATACCAGGTCCTAAGTTCTGCCTGTGCAGCGGACTTAACATGCAATGATCTTTCTGTGATCAAGTCAAGATGATAGCTTCACTGGGAAGCTATGCCAAAATCCTTCTCTGTAGATCAGTTAAATAGAGAACAAGGGAAGCTAATCCCTGAAGCAGCTGCTAAAGATGAATCAAGGGAGATGAATTCCCTAAAATCGGTGAAGTCGTTGAACGATCAAGACTTACGGTCCTTGGCCGGGTAATAACCAGAGTGGGCATTCCCACTAATTCAGAGATCTGAGTATCTCTTTCTAAACCAAGAGAAGAGAAGAGAGGCAAAGCACTTCTCTTCAGAGGACCTCAAGTGTCCTATTTATAGGCCCCATGGCCTGAACGCTGCCGCCTCAAGCGTGGAAGCACGAGCGCATTTAGGGCATTTATTGCACCTTGAGAACAGGGACGGCTTCCCTTGGAACCATGCAAAGGGAGAAACGTCTCCCTCATAAAAGGCACTTATGGCGCCTTGAAGAAAAGGAATATCCTCCTTGGAAACGTACAAATCGGAGAATATCTTCCCCGGTCAGCGCAAGAGAAGGAGAAAAATCTTCCTTGAAAATCGACCCACGGCGGTTGATCTCGGAAAGCGACATGCGCTCCCAAGCGAACATATCTTCGGAAGCCCAGACGCGGGGCTACCGCACGCGAAGCTATTCAGAGGCACGAACTGTGCAATTCTTCGGCAAACATCCCAAAGCAGGATTTAAAGCGAAGCTGAACTCAACCATCATGGCGACGTTTATTCACCACCTATCAAAGCAGTTCAAAGTATTTCAAAGTCTGAGCCATTGCAGACTTGAAAACTTTGAAGGGGGTCTTGTTGACACTTAAAAAAGACAAGATTCTTATTGGTCCGAACAATGTCTAAACTTGTTGACATTTACAAAAGACAAGTGACAGACGAGCTGAAGACCAGTTTTCACCCATCTCCGAGGGACAAGGAAGCAACTTGGACTCCACTGATCCAGTAAGCAGACAGTGAACCCGGATTGTTTCTAAACAGACCTCAGCAGGTCTAAGGTGCTAACACTTAGCATTACATGAGCCCAAGGGATAGCCTCGCTTGAGAGGTTAATATCACCCAACTTCGCCTTGAAGCCATTCAAAGCCTCGCCAAGAAGCTGACTCGCAAACTTCGCCACAGAGGACTTCCAGCTCCGCCAAAGGGTTCTTTCGGACTTCGCCAGAAACCGTCTCTAGCTCCGCTACGAGCTCAATACAGACAGCTCCGCTATTGGTCTGCTATGGTCAAACTTTGACCAATCAAATCTCCAGATGAGATCGGATCCAATCAGATCAAATCCAATTAAGATCAAATCAGAGATCAAATTGGCAGTTGATTGCCACAATCTCTTGACTCTTCTAAAACGAGTAAGAAGATCAGGAGAAATCCTCCAACGATATGGAAAGGATCAAAACAGATCGAGAAGGTCCACCGACCTGCCAATTCTAGCTTCGCAGAAGCTGATCCTAGCCTCGCAGCAGGGCTACTTTCCAGATTTAAACAGATTTGATTCAATCTGTTTCCATATCTTCAAGGGACGATTATACCTTGCTCTCCCTATAAATAGCCCATCAAGGGTACAAGGAGAGAGAGAGACACGCAGAGACGCATACGGACGCACGAGATATAGATCGATCGATCGAAGACAAAAAGAGGACTCCACAAGCAGAGGCTTCTTCACAACGCACCGTGCGCTCTCGAATTCAGAGACCTTTTAGAGAATTGCTTTCTCTATTCAAGGTGTTGATACCCTAACATCGTCTTCTTCTCAAGGAATCTCCGGAACCATGCGAGAAGGAATTCCTTATTGAAGGCGATTTTGAGAAGCAGCAAGAGGGTTCTACCAACCTTCTATTCTCTGATTCCCCGAACCAGGCGAGAAGGGAATCTCATCGCTCGCATCGTCAAAGGGACAAAGTGGTCGCGCGCTGACCAGACTCCTATCGGCACACTTCTCCAGAATCTCTGAGGAGATCTACTTGTAATCTTTTTAAGAATACTTGTAATTTAGCTCCTCAAACTCTTTTGTAAATTTTCCCCTTTGCAAACACAATGGAAAACAGTTGAGACACGGGCCTTGATCATTATTGAGACAGGGCCCTTGATTGTTGTTGAGATGCGGCTCTTGAAACGCGACTCTTGAAACTTAAAGATCATGTTAGATGCTTTCAGGCGCGAACGCAGGCGTTGCTTGGATGCGTGTATGGCTTGGGGACCCAAAGGTCATTGAGAATTTTGGGCATGAATTTTCACGTTTCTTGCTCAAACTGGATTTGAGATTCGCACCGGGAATTGAGGCTATTAAGGGGCTTTTAAGAACAACTTTGAGTTTTATGCCGTTAATTAACGCTATTGGAGGATGTCATTGCAAGCACTCGCATGGCGATTGCTAAGGTGCAAGTCTTAATTCAAGATCACGAGTCGAAACTTGCCAATGAGAAAAAAAGGGTGGAGAAGCTTGAGACCACTAGGCGTCGGATGCAGAAAGAGATCGATGATTACATCTCGAAATTGGAAGCTTTTCAGGCACAACTGGCTGCGAAATATCTTTTATCCGATGAGGAGTTAAGAGCCGGGCCCTGGCTGAGGTGAGGCGGCACGCCAAAGGGTTATTCAGCGCCTTAGGGAACAAATAAAATTTCTTGCCGAGCAAGAGTTGACAATCACCTAGAGGGGGGTGAGAATAGGTGATGGCTAATCTAATGGTCACTAAATACGGAATTAAAAACTTATATGATGCAAACTAAACACTACGTATAACACAAGAGTGTAGCCGAATTCCCGTGAAGGGCTCTGGACTAACTCCTCAAGATTCCTCTAAATAAGAGTTGAGGTGCCGCGTTGGCTCTCTTGGTTGAATACAAGTGTTAGCAAACAATCCCCAAGCATATATCAATAAAGCACACAATGTATATCAAGCAATAAAGATGAAAGCAATATAAGCATGCAAGATATAAACAAGTAGGAGATAGAGAGAAGAGCAATCACAAACACGGGAGATTTGTTTTGAGGTTCGAGCACACTTGCTCTACATCCCCACCTTCAACACTATGAAGGATTTCCACTAAAATCGATCCCACCGGATCACTCGGTGCCGCAACACCTACAAGCTCTTGGACTTCCTAGTCCCGTACACACCGCATGCTCACTAGCTCACCGAGGCCGCACCTCAAACAACAAGTTCGCACTCGAACTCGAAACACCGCGAACGCACTCGTCCGCCTCCTCAAAGAACAAAGTTGGAACTTTAGTGATCACAACTCTTGATCACCTAAAATCCTCTCACAATAAATCCCTATAGGTAGATATAGCAATGGATGGCTCAAGTGTTGTGTGAGAAAACAAGGAAAGAGATGGTGGAGGAAAACTCAAGAAAATTACTTTAAAACACTCTTGATAAACTCCCCTTTTAATTGGAAGTATTGTTGGCCAAAGGCCATTATCCCAGTTATTTTGATGATAACAAAACATATTTAGTTATGTATTTATATTTTTGTTTAAAAGGATTTCAGGTTCAAGAACAGGTTTTGACGACTCCACTTAAAGACTCACACGTTTGGAGTTCCCCCAAGATTTGCATCCCAAGCTAAAGCACAATAGGAAGCTTCGGGAATAAGATATTGAAGAAAAGAACGAGTCAAGACTACGAAGAAAAAGAACTACCATAGACTATGAAGAAAACAAGATTTGTATTTCATTTTCTTTTTAGATATTTGTCAAAGCTAGATATTAGAAGTAGAGCTATGGGATTATCACACACACACACACCTTTTAGTTAGGTTCATGGCTTCAAAAAGATTTCAATCTCCATTTCTAACTTAGATTTAAAGTGAACATGTTTGGAAATAACTTTTTAGAAAGACAATAGTTTTGGAAAAACATTTTATGGAAAAAAAAGTTTTTATCAAAAGGATTTTTATCAAACTATTTTAACATGATAGAAGTATGACATATGCTCATACTCTATGTTTTTACAAGTTCCAAAAATTTAACCCAAGACCTAAAACCAAAAACCAAATTTCTGGTTCTGGAAGTTCTGATTTTTCAGAACTTACAGTAACGGTCGACGGCCCGGTCGACCGATGTGCACAAACTGTGCGTGTGTATAAGTCGACCGACCCGGTCGACCGAGGCACATTTGTGTTCACAGGATTTTTCGGTCGACCGACCCGGTCGACCGCAGAGCCCCAACGGTCAGATTTTTGAACGTTGGCGGTCGACCGACCCGGTCGACCGGACACTGTCAGATTTTCTGACAGTTCCAACAGCTATTTTTTTTCTGGCTGATTCTCTTTTGGGATTTGATACCAACGATTTTGTGAGGCTGTTTTTGACCCCTATAATAGAGGGTCACCTCATATTGATAAGACAACTATTGCAAAAGAATTCCAAAAGATTTCACAAGAGCTTTACAAAGAATTCAATTCCTTTCTTTTACAAAAGATTTTTCAAAGCCTAAATTCCCAACACCCAACTTGTAGCCTATTCCTCTACCTTCTCTCTAGTTTTTGCACACCACAATCCCAAGCTCTACATCTATATCATTGGTTCTAGGATTGTGCAAGTGAGCTATTTTGATCAAGTGTGATCACCTTTCTTATTGAGTGAAGTTGTAGAGGCATCGGCCTCAAGGGAGCTAGTGAGCTTCGGGTGGTGTTGCGGCATCACAAGTGTAGGGACAAGTGTGTCCTTGTATTGGCGATCCGTGGGATCAACGATAGTAGTGCAAATCCTTCAAGTGTGAAGGCGGGGACGTAGAGCGTGGCTCGAACCTCGGAAACACATCCTTGCGTTTGCATTTGCTCGAATTTTCTCTCAACTCTACTCCTTTTAATTCTTGCACCTTTATTGTTCTATTTATTGCAAGTCTATATTTGTGCTATTGTGTGTTAATTTTTAAATTCCGCATTATTGCCATAATTCATATAGCCATCACCTATTCACCCCCCCCTCTAGGTGATTTCAATTGGTATCAGAGCCTAACCCTACAGCTTAGGTCTAACCACCTTAGGGAGATCCATATATTTGGCTATATTCATTTGTTGCATTCATTATATATTGTGCATTTATTCATCATACATGGCATCTCTAGACTTTTCAAGCATCAAGTCCCCACCCAAGTTTGATGGTTTAAACTTCCCCATTTGGAAGGTGAAAATGAATCTCTTCCTTAAATCCCTAGGAGTTAGGGTAGCTAGGGCTAAACCAAAGATTTCATTGAACCCACTAGTGATGAGAGCACATGGTCTGAGGATACTTCCAAAGACTATGAGGCTAATGCTAGGGCACAATATGCATTGACCCAAGCATTAAATGAGGATGACCTTGCACGCATCATTAATTGTAAATTCGCATTTGAGGTTTGGAACATACTCATTGTGACTCATGAGGGAACGTCTCAAGTCAAGAGAGCCAAAATTGGCTTGCTACGTTCTCAATATGAGAACTTTTACATGTTTGAAAATGAGAGCATTGATGATATGCTCACCCGTTTTACAAAAATAACTAATGCTCTTTCTTCCTTAGGCGACAAGATTGATAACGATCAAAAGATAAGGAAGGTGATTAGAGCTCTTCCAAAGCTGGGAAGTCAAGGCGACCACACTCAAGGAGCTCAACGACAAAGAGGAGATGGACTTCTCCGGCTTCATCGGAAATCTCAAGACGCATGAGATGGAGATGAAAGTTAGAGAGAGAGGGAGGCACCAAAGAAGAAGACGATTGCCTTCAAAGCCACTCCTACTACCATTGAGGAAGACGACTCATCGGAAGATTGCGATGAGGATTTTGCCATGCTCATCCGTAAGGTGGGCAAGATGTTCTACAAGAAAGAAGAAAAAGTAACTTCCGAAGAGGGAAACCTCAAGGAAGATTCGAGAAGAAAAGAGAGGAGCCCGGCCCTTGCTTCATTGCAAGAAGATCGGTCACCTAATTGCCGATTGCCCCGCTCTCCAAGCAACCACCTCCAAGCACGGGAAGAAGAAGAAAGCCTTGGCCGCTACATGGGATGATTCGGAGTCGGAATCCGAAGAGGAGCACGACGCCGCCAACATGTGCTTTATGGCACAAGGTGAGGATTCATCTAAGGTATGTCTAGAAACTTCCATTGATGATGATGATCTTACAATGGATGAACTTGCTTAATTTTTTGAAGAATTGCAACATAGGTATGAGATTTCACAATCTCATAATAAGAAACTGAAAAAGGAAAATGATGTTTTGAAGAACAAACTTGAAATTGTTTAAAAGAGAAAAATGAGTTATCTAGTTCTTTTGAAAAATTGAAAAGTGATTTTGATAAGTATAAGGTAGCTAATAAAGGAAAAACCCCATGATTTCTAGTAATAAAAATGTTTTTGTTGAAATTCAAAAACGTGTTGATTCTTTAGATAACACTTTAAAGAAATGTGCATTTGATTTTAACAAGCTTGCATCTAAATTTCCTAAGGGAGTAGCCCAAGGGAAACATGTTCATCATAAACATGCTACACATAAACATGCACACACACATAACCATGCTTTTATGTACAATAGTGGTAGAATTTTTATTTGCACGTATTGTGGCCGCAAAGGCCATTTAGAAAAGTTTTGTTATGCTAAGAATAATGTTAAGAATAAATTTGTTTGGGTTCGCCCCGGATCTAACCCCAAAGGACCCACTAAGATTGGGTACCAAAGGAACCACCGAATTTAAATGATACAGGTATAGGTGGATCTACACCCTCCAAGACTTAGGAGGAGGTGGTGCCCGGGTGGTTGATGCATCGGAGCTTAAAGAACAAATCGTGCATGCATCGCTATCGTGGAGGCACCTATTTTGGAGATTGCCCTCAATTGGTAACATCTCCATTTAAAAGTTTTTGATTTTTAGTCATGTATACATATGTATAGAGTTGATAGTTTGCTTTTGTACTCTATTGATATATGCTTGTATAGAACTACTTTTCTATCATATTGTATATGTGCCTTGTGTTAACTTCTATATCTTTTGTTTCATGCCTTGTTTATTGTATGTCCACATGTATAGGTTATTATTTGTGATTATATACTTGTATACATATACACATCATTTTCATAATAAAAATAAACATTTGTAAAATTTCCTATTTAAACAAACACCTTAAAGATGGCAATTGCGCACCTCAACTCATTCAAGAGGAATCAAGAGGATGAAGTTCAGAACCCGTCACTGGGTATTCGGCTTCAACATCTTTAAAATCTTTGTTTAAATATGAAAATAAAATTAAAAAGGGATTGCATGAATTTTGATGTTGTAATAACTTAATGAAGATTAAAACCTGTTGGTGTATTCCTATATGTTTAATATGTCATACCTATTTTGACTACAAATTCTTTTAAAAAATTTTTTGGGCCAGATGCTGTTAACAGATTTCAGGCAAAGCCGGTCGACCGACCTCTAAAGCCTCGGTCGACCGACTCTGCCTGAGAAGAAAATTTTTTATTTCTTTTCTGTTAACGGTCGACCGACTATATGTCCCGGTCGACCGCTCAAGTCTGCAGAGTTCTCGGGATAATTCGATCGACCGTGCCAGTCGACCGTTCTGAAAATTCAGAACTCTCGGGTTGTTTTGGTCGACCGGACCGGTCGACCGATCGTCGAATTCTGACCTAAAATTGGTATTTATTTGATTTTTCTCTCTCACTCTCTCACTTTCTCAGCGCGAACCGGAGACTTTCTTTTCCCTCAAAATTTCTATCTCTCTTATCTCTCAACCGATCTCAAATTAATTTAAAACCCACTTCCAATTCCCTCTTCTAGTGCCTGATTTTCAGTTTCAACTCAATCCAACGCCAGATTTGAAGAAAATCGGATTTTTCTGGCTAGGGTTTCAGTTCTTCTCCTCAAGGTAAAATTTGATTTTTCTTGTGGTTCTTCACTTCTAGCTTTGTAATTCCTTCTATTGTCAATACATTAGGTTACTTAGCTATCTAGATCGTGCCCTAACTTGTTTATACCTAAAAATCCACTTTTTACTCATCATGCCGAAACGAACTCGAACTGAGAAAGGGAAGGCTGTTGCTCAACCTTCATCTCAGGCTCCTAGACCCGTTCGGCTCTTCCTAAATGATCTTGCTGCTGATCGGTACTCCCATCTTTCCACGAGGAACATTAACTCGGGGAGATTTGTTGTTATTCAAGATTTCGAACATTTGAATATTCCTCACATCCTGCAGACAAACAATCTAGTTGATTTTTTGACCATCAAAGAGCAAGTTTACACATCTCTTGTTCCTTATTTTTATGCAAATTTCGAATTTGATGGTAATCGTATCACCTCCAGAGTTTTAGGTAGGGACATCGACATTTCTATCGGTCGGTTTGCTAGAATTCTGCATCTCTCCACTGGTGGAGCGGATGTGTATACCCATGACCTGCATGACTTTGAATTTCCGGAGGGTGAGTCTTCACTCACCGCATCCACTCTAATCCACGGGGATGACAACCCCGGCTTGGTAGAAATGAGGTTGTGAGTAGGTACACTCTCCAATCCCAAGTCCTGGCAAAAATTATTTTCTTCAACATTGTCCCCAAACATGGTGAGTATAGCCACGCTAGGGGTTCCGTACCATTGATTATCTTTTGCCTTCTTCGAGGCATTAAGATAAAACTCTCCTCGAGTCATAGCTTCTCACATGGCTTCAGATCAGATTCGTACTGCGGGTAGGAGTTTGCCCTACGGCATGCTAATTACCCATCTTCTTAGGGCTCTTGATTTTGATCTATCTGCTGAAAGTCCCTCTAATCCCTTGACCAACATCAACGGAGTTGTTCTGAAGATGATGGAAGCCCAGCTGCGTAGACACGCTCCTGTGCAACCACCTATTCCTCCTGTTGGTCCTGGCTCATCTTCTGCACCAGGATCTTCTTCCTCTTCAGCCCCTGTGTTTCCTCCTGAGTTTCAGGCTCTTATCTCCTCGGAGGTCTGCTCTCAGATCGAGGCACACCAGGCCTGGGTCGAGCAGCGCGACGCAGCTATTCGTGCGGAGATGGATGCTCGTTCCATTCAGGATGCTGCTTTTCGGGCAGAGATCCGAAACGACATGTCCTATTTTGCTGACTCCATGAGATTCGTGGACGTTCAGTTTCAGGCTCTTTTCACAAAATTTGACATGCTCGTTCCTGACCGTACTCCGATTGCTTGTCGACTCCATCCACCGGTCCTCATTCCCTCCCAGAGCTCGTTCTTCTGTTCCACCACCGCGGACCAGAGTAGATGGCATGGATCCAGAGGAGGTTGCTTCTTCCTCAGGGGAAGAAGTTGGTGGTGACAAGAAGATGGCTGAGGGCTCTGCTGCACGGAGCTCATCTGAGCATGCGACGACGAGGAGGACGACGATGATGAGGATGCTGGAGATGATGGTGATGCTGCTGAGTGACCTCCCCTTTTGATGATGTCAAAAAGGGGGAGAGTTATTTGGGGAGAGTTATCTTGAGAGAGATATTTTGTGATGTAGTACTTTATTTGTGTTTGGACATGTAGTATTATTTATACTTTTATTTGCTTTGGACATGTATTTTTAGTATGTGTTGTGGACATGGACATGGTTATTTACTTTAGGCGTATCTTTGTTATCTTTTGTTTTTGTGTATCTCTTATCTATGTCATGTATGAACTCATTTCCTTCATCTATTCTATGACATGAGTATTTGGTATCATTGTTGGCATGGAAATATGGTGTTTATCATTTACATATGTTTTTCTATATATGCATGTGTTGAGGGGGAGCTTCATTTGAAGTCTCTACCCAAAATATTTTGTGATAACTACATATGTTTTGCCATCATCAAAAAGGGGGAGATTGTTGGCCCAAAGGCCATTATCCCAGTTATTTTGATGATAACAAAACATATTTAGTTATGTATTAATATTTTGTTTAAAAGGATTTCAGGTTCAAGAACAGGTTTTGACGACTCCACTTAAAGACTCACACGTTTGGAGTTCGCCCAAGATTTGCATTCCCAAGCTAAAGCACAATAGGAAGCTTCGGGAATAAGATATTGAAGAAAAGAACGAGTCAAGACTACGAAGAAAAAGAACTAGCATAGACTATGAAGAAAACAAGATTTGTATTTCATTTCTTTTTAGATATTTGTCAAAGCTAGATATTAGAAGTAGAGCTATGGGATTATCACACACACACACCTTTTAGTTAGGTTCATGGCTTCAAAAAGATTTTCAATCTCCATTTCTAACTTAGATTTAAAGTGAACATGTTTGGAAATAACTTTTTAGAAAGACAATAGTTTTGGAAAAACATTTTTATGGAAAAATAAGTTTTTATCAAAAGGATTTTTATCAAACTATTTTAACATGATAGAAGTATGACATATGCTCATACTCTATGTTTTTACAAGTTCCAAAAATTAACCCAAGACCTAAAACCAAAAACCAAATTTCTGGTTCTGGAAGTTCTGATTTTTCAGAACTTACAGTAACCGGTCGACCGGCCCGGTCGACCGATGTGCACAAACTGTGCGTGTGTATATCAGTTGACCGACCGGTCGACCGAGGCACATTTGTGTTCACAGGATTTTTTCGGTCGACCGACCGGTCGACCGCAGAGCCCAAACGGTCAGATTTTTGACCATTGGCGGTCGACCGACCCGGTCGACCGGACACTGTCAGATTTTCTGACAGTTCCAACAGCTATTTTTTTCTGGCTGATTCTTTTTGGGATTTGATACCAACGATTTTGTGAGGCTGTTTTTGACCCCTATAAATAGAGGGTCACCTCATATTGATAAGACAACTATTGCAAAAGAATTCCAAAAGATTTCACAAGAGCTTTACAAAGAATTTCAATTCCTTTCTTTTACAAAAGATTTTTCAAAGCCTAAATTTCCAACACCAACTTGTAGCCTATTCCTCTACCTTCTCTCTAGTTTTTTGCACACCACAATCCCAAGCTCTACATCTATATCATTGGTTCTAGGATTGTGCAAGTGAGCTATTTTGATCAAGTGTGATCACCTTTCTTATTGAGTGAAGTTGTAGAGGCATCGGCCTCAAGGGAGCTAGTGAGCTTCGGGTGGTGTTGCGGCATCACAAGTGTAGGGACAAGTGTGTCCTTGTATTGGCGATCCGGTGGGATCAACGATAGTAGTGCAAATCCTTCAAGTGTGAAGGCGGGACGTAGAGCGTGGCTCGAACCTCGGAAACACATCCTTGCGTTTGCATTTGCTCAAATTTTCTCTCAACTCTACTCCTTTTAATTCTTGCACCTTTATTGTTCTATTTATTGCAAGTCTATATTTGTGCTATTTGTGTGTTAATTTTTAAATTCCGCATTATTGTCATAATTCATATAGCCATCACCTATTCACCCCCCCTCTAGGTGATTTCAAGTATTAGCTCTCAATTTAGTGGAGAAAACTCTTTTAATGAAGTAGAAAAAACTAGCTCAAAACCCACTAAAAAATCTTCGAGAAAATAGCACCCAAACCCCCAAATTTATAGGGCTAGAAAAACTAGCCGTTGGGATCTAGGTGGCCTGTCGGTCGACCGCCCGGTCGACCACCAACGGTCATTTTTCTGACTGTTGGGGTAGCGGTCGACTGGTCGGTCGACCGAGCCTCTGGAACAGAGAGCAGGGCTCTCTGCCGGTCGACCGGCCGGTCGACCGGGGCATTTCCAGAGAGCAAAGCTCTCTGGACGGTCGACCGGGTCGGTCGACCGGCCCTCCAGCACATGCTGGCGTGCACGTCTGTGCACGTCGGTCGACCGCCCGGTCGACTGACTTCAGACTTCAGTCGACCGGCTGAAGCCAGGGAACAAAATTCTGGGAAAAAAATGTTGACATTTTGAATGAAATAAAATCCCATAAATTCACGAAAAATTTACAAAAATAGTTTCAATGTTATACTTTGATAATCAAACATGCTTGCACAAATCAAGGCATGTTACAAATAAATTGGACTATTTTTGTTACTTGGAAATATTGGCTCAAAACAAAAACTGTATTTTCCAAAATTGGTTTTTTCTAAAACTTATTTTTTCAAAACTTCTCCAAATACAAAAACAAGATATTTAAACAACTTTTAAAGCATAGAGTGTATGGATATGATCCATTACACAAACATGGTAAAATATCTATGTTTTTGACATTAAGCACTAAATACGGTTTAGTTAAATACATGTAAACATTGAATACCAAAATCAAACCAGTATTTTTCAAAATGAAAACTCTTTTCTAAAATGAAAATTCTTTTATGAAAACACATATAAATCAAGAGTGTGTGTGCATAATATACTTGAGCAATCTACCAACTATTCTATCCTTTACATTTTATCTAAAAATAAAATCTTATAAAACAAACCTAGACACAAGTCTTCATGAAGTCTTCACTTGAAGTCTTCTCCACCTTCTTGACTTGGTCCAAACATGATCCATAGAGCTAGACTCCTCTTGAGTACTTGATGTGGTCTTGATGCACAAGCTATTGAATCAAACCGTGCTAGCTCCAAAACTTGACTTTAAATCCTTTGTTGAAGCTACACACCTACTAAGATCTTGATCATGAATCTGTCACTAATTAAACACAAGATCATTAGTACTATAACTACATGAGTTGATCATCATCAAAACTAGAGTGATGGGCCTTTGGGCCAACAATCTCCCCCTTTTTGATGATGACAAAACTCATGAAGTTATATATGCATGGATTAAAGTAAAGCTTCAAGGAAGCTCCCCTTTAACTCATGCATAACAAATAAACAATAAATATGGCAATGAAGCACATAAACTAACTAAACATGTATGCAAATATAAGGAGATAAAACATGCATGAACAAACATAAAACACATCAAATTCTTTTTCTCCTATTTGCAATACAAAATATATATGCATAAACATAAATTCTACTCCCCCTTTATGAATAAAGCAAGAAAAACATGCATATATCTTAAAATACTTCTCCCCCTTTTTGTCAATCATCAACAAAGGGGTTAAAGTAAAAACAAATCTTCTCCCCCTTTTTGTCATAAACAAAAAGATCAATAAGGGGTGAAAACAAATCAACCAATAAAAGGTATATGCGATATACATTCATGAAGAGGAAGACGCTAAGTTAACTTTCCTACATATATGCATTATATGAAGAAGGGATGACAAGCCCTAACTCACATAACGCTTAATATGCAATGCATAAGAGGAGATGTGAAGCTCCCCTACACACGTGTATCGCATAAAGAAGAGTTGTCAAGCTCCTCAATATAAGATACACTCAACATGAATCTATATGTAGAAGAGATGTTAAGCTCCCCTTGCATATAGGCAATACAAATAAAAAAAATTTAAAGGTACCACTTGTAAACAATCAAATTTTAAGATACCAAATTGTAAATAAACATTACGAATTTTGAATTTTTTTTCAAATAGATAATACATATTGATACCAATTGTAAATTTACAACAAATTTGAAATTGACGCATATTGATACCAATTGAAAAATAATGCATAAGCTTTATAAAAAGGTCAATTGGGATACCAATTGAAAATAAAGTTTTAAATCAAACTTAGCATAAACTATGTGTTATGCTTTAAATATGTATACCAATTGTAAAGCAAGCACACGAAAATCATATATATGTATCAAAAATAGAATACCAATAAAAATTGATATTATTCGAAATTGAAAGCATACATATATATAAACAAAATATGAGTATATACAAAAATATCAATTGAGATACCAATTGAAAATAATAATATAAATCATGTATATAACTCATAATCTACCACACTTCATATGCACAAGATAAAGTTTTTTTTCAATTAAGCTTACAAGGCATACTCGCCCATCTGTCCACCCATAACGGGATAGGAAGGGGTTTTCGAAAATAGGGTTTGAAAATATTTTATAGTGAAAATCACTACCAAATGAAGAATAATTAACTAGTTAAAGATAATTTTAAAAAACTAGTTAAAGATCCTTCAAAACATGAAACCAAATCATATGTTTTTCATGAATCATACCAAATACACAAGAATTGACACTCAAAATCGATAAAGCTCAAAAATATGTTCATGAAACTAGGTCATGACAAAACAAATAAAGTGTGAGTGTTCAAAAGTCATGTAATTAGCATTTTCATGAAATTAATCAATGAAGCTCAAAATGATCATAAGTCTTATTTTATCAAACAAAACATGAAAATTCATTTTTCATTAAACAATAAACTTCATGGTATATGTATGATTTATCCAATCCTAACAATATGCATACATATCCCAAACATAAAAAGAGTCCATTAAACGTGTTTGCATGAAGGTAAGAGACTCACGGGTATACATGTATATTTATTAGATTTGAATAAAAATTGCATATACATGAAGTAAAAGCATGAAAATAGGCAAAACAAGTGTAAACGAGGATATCATCAAAACTAGCCTATACATGTGCATATAGTGAGTACAAATGACAATGAAGTGAAAACATATATGAATCAATTTGTTGCTCACTACTTGTACATGTATAAATACAAGTTTGATAAAAGCTACATTTAAACTAGTATTTATCACATGAAGCACAAAAACACATGAACATGAAAAATATGATATAAGTAAAAAGCATGTAAATAAATTAGGAGTTTTAGAGATAGTTACCAAACAAATAACTATGCTCCAAATCTCCAAACATGGTGGTCGTCCCACCTAAACTCCTTGATAGCGGTGCATCAATTATATGTCCTTCAAGTTCATGCAACCACCACCAAGGCACCAACCCTCTCACATTTTGTGAGAGCCCTCACCTACATCAAAAATAAAAGGTGGAGATTTTGGTACCCATTTTCTTTTGGGTCCTTGGGGGTTAGTCTTGTAAGGAGCCCAAAAATTTTTCTTATTAGCAAAATTTATATGATGCAACTTATCAAAACAAAACTTTGCTAAATGGCCTTTGCGGCCACAATGTGTACATTTGTACACCTTAGGATGCTTAAGTGTATGGGTGTGATCATGACGTGCAACATAAGTATATGCATGATGATGATGTGCATGAATATGTGGAACTTGTTTCTTTGAAAACAAGGTTTTCAATTTCTTGTGATTAAAAGCACATGTGCTCAAAGTTGAGCTCAAACAATTTATTTATTTTTCAAAAATTTAATCTCATTATTATCAATGGTGGCATGAAAAGCATGGTGAGATTGTGAATCATTTTTCTTGTTCTTTTAGAAACATTTTCTTTTTCATTTTCAATAATCTTTCTTTTTAAAGAAGTGTTTTCTTGAAAAGCAACTTCTTTTTGTTTTTCACCAAAACAATTTTATTTTCAAAGAGGTGTTTCCTTCACAAAGATCATTTAATTTGGACATTAAGGAAACATTCTCATTTTTCAAATTTTCATTTTCTTTTTCAAAACATGCAATATTATTTCTAAATGAATCATTTTCTTTTAGCATGCAATCAAAATTCTTTTTCAAATTTTTATTTTCTTTCTTAATCATGTCATATTTTTCAAGTAATTGTTGACAAAAATATGTAAGCTCATCATATGACATATCTTCTTCTTCTACCTCGGATTCGGTAGTTACCTCAAGGGGGTTATCCCCTTGGACCATGTAGCACACATTGGACGTGTTGCTTCCAACATCCGAGTCGCTCCCCACATAGTATTGATCTTTTTCGTCAAGGGAGGTGAGGGTGTTCCATGCTACAAAGACCGAATCAATGTTAGAAACCCTAGATAGATAATCATCATTTAGGGTTAACTTTAAAGCATGTAGGGCTTTTGCATTAGCCTCAATATTTTTGCCATCTAAACAATATGAGTTTTTAGTGGTGGCAAAATAAACATTAATTCCTAAGGCCTTGAGGTACAAGTACATCTTAACCTTCCAAATTTGGATGTTAAGAATGTCAAAAGTGAGTAGTGACATGAAGTCCATGGTGTGTGTACAAATATTGTGATTAGCCTAAAATGAGGATCTTTAACTCTAGGTTGTTAGACCCAAATCAAGAGCACTTTGCTCTGATACCATTGAAAATCACCTAGAGGGGGGGTGAATAGGTGATGGCTAATCTAATGGTCACTAAATGCGGAATTAAAAACTTATATGATGCAAACTAAACTTCTTAAACTAAACACCATGTATAACACAAGAGTGTAGCCGAATTTCCCGTGAAGGGCTCTGGACTAACTCCTCAAGATTCCTCTAAATAAGAGTTGAGGTGCCGCGTTGGCTCTCTTGGTTGAATACAAGTGTTAGCAAACAATCCCCAAGCATATATCAATGAAGCACACAATGTATATCAAGCATATAAAGATGAAAGCAATATAAGCATGAAAGATATAAACAAGTAGGAGATAGAGAGAAAGAGCAGTCGCAAACACGGGAGATTTATTTCGAGGTTCGAGCACACTTGCTCTACATCCCCGCCTTCAACACTATGAAGGATTTCCACTAAAATCGATCCCACCGGATCACTCGGTGCTGCAACACCTACAAGCTCTTGGACTCTCTAGTCCCGTACACACCGCAAGCTCACTAGCTCGCTGAGGCCGCACCTCAAACAACAAGTTCGCACTCGAACTCGAAACACCGCGAACGCACTCGTCCGCCTCAAAGAACAAAGTTGGAACTTTGGTGATCACAATCTTGATCACCTAAAATCCTCTCACAACAAATCCCTATAGGTAGATATAGCAATGGATGGCTCAAGTGTTGTGTGAGAAAACAAGGAAAGAGATGGTGGAGGAAAACTCAAGAAAATCACTTTTAAAACACTCTTGATAAACTCCCCTTTTGATTGGAAGTATTAGCTCTCAATTTAGTGGAGAAAACTCTTTTATATAGTAGGAAAAACTAGCTCAAAACCCACTAAAAAATCTTCGAGAAAACAGCACCCAAACCCCCAAATTTATAGGGCTAGAAAAACTAGCCGTTGGGATCCAGGTGGCCTGTCGGTCGACCGCCCGGTCGACTGCCAACGGTCATTTTTCTGACCATTGGGGCAGCGGTCGACCGGTCGGTTGACCGAGCCTCTGGAACAGAGAGCAGGGCTCTCTGCCGGTCGACCGGGGCATTTCCAGAGAGCAAAGCTCTCTGGACGGTCGACCGGGTCGGTCGACCGGCCCTCCAGCACAGGCTGGCGTGCACGTCTGTGCACGTCGGTCGACCGCCCGGTCGACCGACTTCAGACTTCGGTCGACCGGTCGGTCGACCGGCTGAAGCCAGGGAACAAAATTCTGGGAAAAAATGTTGACATTTTGAATGAAATAAAATCCCATAAATTCACGAAAAATCTACAAAAATAGTTTCAATGTTATACTTTGATAATCAAACATGCTTGCACAAAATCAAGGCATGTTACAAACAAATTGGACTATTTTTGTTACTTGGAAATATTGGCTCAAAACAAAAACTGTATTTTCCAAAACTGGTTTTTCTAAAACTTATTTTTTCAAAACTTCTCCAAATACAAAAATAAGATATTTAAACAAACTTTTAAAGCATAGGGTGTATGGATATGATCCATTACACAAAACATGGTGAAATATCTATGTTTTTGACATTAAGCACTAAATACGGTTTTGGTTAAATACATGTAAACATTGAATACCAAAAATCAACCGGTATTTTTCAAAATGAAAACTCTTTTCTAAAATGAAAATTCTTTTATGAAAACACATATAAATCAGGAGTGTGTGTGAATAATATACTTGAGCAATCCACCAACTATTCTATTCTTTACATTTTATCTAAAAATAAAATCTTATAAAACAAACCTAGACACAAGTCTTCATGAAGTCTTCACTTGAAGTCTTCTCCTCCTTCTTGACTTGGTCCAAACACGATCCATAGAGCTAGACTCCTCTTGAGTACTTGATGTGGTCTTGATGCACAAGCTCTTGAATCAAACCGTGCTAGCTCCAAAACTTGACTTTAAATCCTTTGTTGAAGCTACACACCTACTAAGATCTTGATCATGAATCTGTCACTAATTAAACACAAGATCATTAGTACTATAACTACATGAGTTGATCATCATCAAAATTAGAGTGATGGGCCTTTGGGCCAACAAAAGTGACTTTCTGTTCCTCTTTTTATAGCACTCTATCTTATTGAATAAGAGAGTGTTTGTATCACTTTTAAATTTTAATATAAACAAAAGTGATAATAAAAGTGAGTGCTCTAGTTTAGTTTTGATGGTTTAAGTGTAGTTTGCACTTATTTGTTGAGTTTGGATGTGATGAGTTATCTTATGGGTCATACTTTGAAATGCTCTTGAACCAAGAACTAGTGATGGCCAAGGTTATATGTGAGGCAACTATCACTAAGAGGTTAGCATAGTTAGTGGAGTCATTAGTAGTTAGTAGCCATGAGGTTTCTTTCTCTTTTAACTTTGTTTTAGATATACAAACAAAAATCACAAGAACTATCTTTTCTATGTTTCCCTCTTCTTCAAGTTTCACCGTACTCTTCTCTTTTCACTTTTTGTTTTCTTTTCTTTTGATTTTTTTTTAAAACATAAAAGAAACTTTAACACACGCGCGAATAGGTCGGTAAAGCTTCTATCTCTTCCTGTCCCTGTGGTCGACCCGTTTAGCCTCTATGCTATACCGGAAGTATCGAGGAAGCCAAAGCACGCACTTTTAACTCTTGATTTTAAAACGACTCTTTTCGTGCACGATTTTTTCCCGATCTTGCACCAGCCAGAGTTCCAGTTCGTTGGGAAATCGAAGGCGGCCAGTCAGCAACAACAAGGGAATTATGCCACTATTGAGGCTCAGGAGGAGCCAATACTAATAGTGGAAGAATTTCTTGATGTGTTCCCAGAAGATCTACCAAGACTTCCGCCAGATTGAGACGTGGAGTTTGCCATAGAAGTCATTCCAAATACGGTCCCAATTTCTAAGGCACCGTATCTGATGGCACCTGTGGAGCTAGCAAAACTGAAGAAGCAGTAGAAAGAGTACTTGGATAAGGGATTCATCTGCCCAGTGTTTCACCGTGGGAAGCTCCGGTGTTGTTAGTAAAGAAGAAGGATGGTAGTAGGAGAATGTACATTGATTATCGAGAACTGAACAAGGTTACTATCAAGAACAAATATCCTTTGCCCAGGATAGACGATCTGCTCGATCAACTTAGTGGAGCTAAGGTATTCTCGAAGTTAGATCTCCGGTTTGGATATCATCAGTTGAAGGTGAAGAAGGAGGACATTCTGAAGACGGCCTTTAGGACTCGTTACGGTCATTACGAGTTTCTAGTGATGACATTTGGAGTGACCAATACTCCAACAATTTTCATGGACTTGATAAATAGGGTCTTCTCTCCGTTCTTAGATAGATTTATGGTCATATTTATTGATGATATTCTGATTTATTCTGAGTATGAAGAGGAGCATGCAGAACACTTGAGGACTGTGTTGATGACCCTTGGCAAGAGAAGATCTATGCCAAACTGAGTAAGTGTGAGCTCTGGTTGAAGAGCGTGGCATTTCTAGGACATATTGTTTCAGGAGAAGGCATATCAGTGGATCCCAGTAAGGTTCAGGCGGTGAAAGATTGGCCCGTTCCAAAGTCAGCCACTGAAATTAGGAGTTTTCTGGGGTTAGCTGGATATTATCGGAGGTTCATGTAGGACTTTTCAAAGATTATCGGACCTCTGACCAAGCTTACCCGAAAAGAGGAAAAGTATGTTTGGACAGTAGAGTGTGCCAATGCTTTTGAAGAGTTGAAGAATAAATTAATTTCAGCTCTAATCTTGAAGATGCCTGACAGGACTGGAGGTATAGTCATATATAGCGACGCATCGGGACGAGGACTCGGTTGTGTACTAATGCAGCATGGACATGTGATAGCCTATGCGTCCAGACAATTAAAATCACATGAGAAGAATTATCATGCGCATGACCTGGAGCTGGCAGCAGTAATTTTTGCCTTGAAGATTTTGAGACATTATTTGTTGGGCGATCAAGTATTGATTTACATTGACTATAAGAGTTTGAACTATATATTCACTCAAAAGGAGCTGAACTTGTGGCAAAGACGGTGGCTAGAGTTGATGGCCGATTATGACATTGATCTACAATTCACCCTGGGAAGGTCAATGTAGTACTGGATGCTTTGAGTAGGAAGCCTGGAGCTTGTATGTTGATGCAGATTACTCAGCAAAAAGAATTTCTTGAGGAGATGAGACGAATGGAACTGATGGTGACACGGAGGACTAATGCTTCCGGGCAGTTGATGACTTTGAAATTTTAGTCAACCTTCTTAGAGAAGATTAAGGAGGCTAAATGGGGACAATAAGATACAAGAATTCAGAAATCAAGTGGAGGCTGGACTGAGGACGGATATGCAGATCCATGGAGATGGGACACTCCATTTTGGTGACAGAATTTGTGTACCTAAAGGAGATGTTCGACAAGAAGTTTTGTCTGAAGCTCATAACTCAGCATATTTCATTATATCTAGGAGGAACAAAGATGTACCAAGACCTGAAGCAGTAATTCTGGTGGCACGGAATGAAGAGAGAGATTGCTCATTATGTAGCAAAGTGTCTGGTGTGTAGCAAGTGAAGGCAGAACATCAGAGAACAGCTGGACTCCTTCAACCTTTACTGATTTCAGAGTGGAAGTGAGAGCAAATCATATGGTTTCGTCACTGCACTGCCCCACAGTTCAAAAGGAAACAATTTAATATGGGTTATTGTCGACTGCCTCACAAAGTCAGCTCACTTCATCCCATTTAGACTGGGGCAGTTAACAGAGTTATTATCAGAGAAGTATCTGCAGGAGGTGGTTCGACTGCATGGTGTTCCAGTCAGCATCGTGTCCGACAGAAATACCATATTTCTATCTCACTTTTGGAGAAGTCTTCAAGAGAGCCTGGGGACACGACTGAAGTTTAGCACTACATATCATCCGCAGACTGATGGAAAATCAGAGCGGACGATCCAGATTCTTGAGGACATGTTGAGAGCTTGCATGTTAGACTTCAAGAGGGCATGGGAAGACCATCTGCATTTAGCAGAGTTTGCCTACAACACCCAGTCCAGTATTAAGATGGCACCATTTGAAGCGTTGTATGGTAAAAAATGCAGGTCTCCTTTGTGCTGGGATGACATTGGTGAAAGGAGATTGTTAGAACCGAAGGTGATCCAGCAGACAGTGGAGAAGGTTAAATCATTCGGGAGAGTCTCAAAGCAGCTCAAGATAGACATAAGCGATGGGAAGACTTGGATAGAAGACCATTAGAGTTTGAATTTGGAGATTTGTATTCTTGAAGATATGTCTAACGAAGGGAGTAATCAGATTTGGTAGCCGAGGAAAACTAAGTCCAAGGTTTATCGGTTCTTTTGAGATTCTGGAGCGAGTAGGAGAAGTGGCATACCATCTAGCATTACCCCCATCTTTGGATGGTGTGCATGAGGTCTTTCATGTATCTCAGTTGAGAAAGTATATCCGAGATGACAGTCATATTTTGGACCATTTCGAGTTAGAGCGCAGGCCGGATATGACCTACACTGAGAGACCAATGGCTATTCTGGATAGGACTACCAAAGTCTTGATGAATCAGACCATTCTACTGGTTTTAATGTCTTGAGGCAGGCATTCTCCAGGAGAAGCGACATGGGAACGAGAGGACGCCATCCGCGACCATTATCCTCATCTTTTTCCCTGATGGGTATTTTTCTTCTTCCTGAATTTAATTTCGAGGAAGAAATTTTTTTGTTAGGTGGGTATGATGTAATACCCATGTTCACTAATACCATATTAAATACTATGTATAAATTTTATATTATAGTATTAAAGTGGTTAACAATTGATTAATAAAAAAAAAAAAAAAAGAATGAATTGAAATGAATTGGGTTTAGGCCCAAACCCATGTAAGATGACTTATCACTTAAAAAATAAAATAAAAATAATAAGTACAATATTTTTGCTAAGACCAAGCTTTGAACCCAAGCACCCAAGCCCAAGAACCCAATGACTTTACCAAAGTGCCACACTTATTATGTTGTTTATTTTTACATTTTTTTTTATTTTAACCCCTACTACAACAACTTCAACTCCTCCCACTCTCTCCCACTCTCTCTAACTTCTCCTCCATCTTCTCTCCCACTTGCTTTCACTCTCTACAACTTCCCCTGATCTTAAGGCACGAATTTCAGGGTGAGTAATAGGTGAGGGGAATTATATATTCATCACTCTCTTTACAAAATCCTAGAAAAGAAAAAAAGAGAATACCTACTCTCTACTCTTTCTCCTCTCATATCACCTCTTCCAACCCAACTAGCAGTAGATCAGAGCCTTGCTGGACATGGAGGGGACTTTTCATACTGAGGAAAAGTGTTTCCGGTAAGTAAATCTCAAACTAGGAGATTTTATTTTCGTTTAGGCATTTCATCGAATAGTTTGAGCACGTTAATTAATATCTTTAATTTCACCATGTTAAATGTATGCATAAATCCCAATAAATTTTGTAGAATTCCTTAGACATGCTCCTTAATTATCATGATTTTTAATTATTTTTATAGATTTGTTTTTAAGGAAAAAATAGAGAGCAAACTGCTTTTGGCCTCTGGCCGAGAGCAACAAATGCTGCTCTCGGCCAGGCCAGGCTGAGAGTGGGCCTGGCCAAACCGGACCTGGTCAGACCAAGGCCAGGCCTGGGCTGTTTTACACACCCGGGTTTGGAACCCGCCCCCTTAAAAAAAAATCAGAAAAGAAAAGAGAAAGAAAGCAAAAGAATAAAATAAAATAAAATTCAAAAATATTACTGTAGCAATAATACTATAGCAGACCCAAATTCAGACTCAGATTTAGACCCAATACTATAGAAGACCCGTTACTATAGCAACAGACCCGTTATGAATTATTAATTAATTTTACGCTTAAATTAATTCAGAAAAATCTTGAAAAAAATTTAGAAAAATTTTAGAAAAATTCCTGTAAAATCAGAAACTAAAATGTGACTCTATAAAAAAAATTTATAGTCATATCACTTAGAATAGCTCAAAATTAAATATTTCTTATAATTATTATTTAAAAAGAATGTAGATTACTGAGTTAATTTGCAAATTCTATATTCGGATCATTGATGATCTCAGGTGAGTGTTTTTAACTATTTCTACATAATTACATTTTTCCACTGCAAAATTTTATTATTTATGTATTTATTTAAAAGCAATTGTTTAATTGTTAATTTAGAAATTCAAGCATGTAAAATAGTTGGAAAATTGTAATATTCATGGAATAATTTTAGTGATATGTTTTTGCTATATAATATTTATTTCCCGCATGTAATCATTTTATATGTTGTAGATGAATAATTATAAATTTTGAAAATAATATTGTGAAATTATTAAAAAAATTGAGAAAATGGATTAAAAATAATTATTAACACAAAAAAAATTCTAGCTTATGATATTTGAATGGTTATGCATATATATCATATGAAATTAAAGAATTTGTGTTACCAAAATCACTGAAAAAATACTGTTGCTATGTATACTTGGATATACACACTGATATTGATTGAGTCCAGTTATTTAGGTAACACTGACATATAAATACTTTCACTGGGTGGGAAAATTGATAGAGGAGACGGTGTCACTATTTTAGGTGGACCTAGAATATAGGTTGCGCAACCAAAATGAGGGTTCCACTACAAGGTTCCTGGGGATGACTAACATCCATCTGATATTACTACTGTTACTGTTACTGTTACTGAGTACATAGCGGTACGAGCCTGGTTCAGCACCAGACATCTGGGTCGTGGTTCCGGGCATGTACGAAACTTACCTAAAGCACAGAACCCGTCTCCATCTATCAATTTCAAATAACAACTTTCAATAATATACTTTTGATGATAAATTACAGTATATAAAATATATTAAGAATGTAAATGTTTAAATGTTACCATATATTACACTCATGCATATTTATTTTATATTTTCTAATGTAATGCATGTTATGCTATTAGCGATGTCTTGAGTTCTATATATGTACATGTTATTGCATCCTTCCCCTTTTTTTTACCACTCACTAGGTCGTTTATTGACGACCTGAGTTTGCTTGCTCAGATCCAGATTTAAAAGTCCCTCAGGACTAGGCTACTTGGAGCACGTGGCAGAACTTCAGGGCTAGTGTTTCATCCAATTTAATTGTGAGGATCCTATATTTTATGTATTTTTTCCTTAATGTAATAATGCAGACCTTTGTGACATTTTGTACTTGTATTGTAAAGCTAGAATATATAATAACTTATGTGTATTAAATTTTCTTGTATTGAGGCTTAGCGTATTAAAATATAATACGTCGTCGGTTCTCATCACGTACCCGCAATCGTGTATTTTGGTTAGCGGGGCGTGACAAGGGGTAACCTAGGGATTAATGGCTTGCTGCAAATGCTAAGTAAAACCACAATTCCTGCGAAAGTGAGATGAGATTTTCCTGCTTTACTAGATTAGTTTAGATTTTTAATTTTTTTTTTCTTTTTTCTCAAGGACTAGCAAATGTTAAATTTGAGGGTATTTGTTATGCTTACTTTTATACATCAATTTCGTACTCTTTAATCTCTAATTTTTTGCTTGTTTCTATCTGTTTTATTAGTTTTTATTTTAGTTTGTTTAATTTGAATAAGGAATGAATTATTCAAGCAAAAAAGAGGCTAAGATGGAAATTTTATGAAGTAAAAAAGCGAAAAAAAGGTCAAAACTATTAAAGATTCTTTACTTAATCAATATCACAAAATTGAAAGATTGCAATCCTTCAATCTTAATATTTTTGACAAGATTTTCTCTCGTTAGTTTCTAAACACGTTTTGATATTTTGAGCATAAAGTTTGCTCAAAGGTCCAAATGATGTGATTATTGCGCCGACAGAAAGCTAATTGAAAAACTAAATTTCATATGTTAACGAGTTTTTTCAAATCAGTCATCATCAATAATTAAATTACTTTCCAATCATAACTTAGTTTCTTTTAGAAGCTTAGGTTTTCAAATCTTTTAGAACCTAGGTTTTCAAATCAAGCGTCATCAAATCAACCGTCAACAAATCTAAATGATTTGAAAACTAGGTCATCAAATCAACCATCATCAAATCAACCGTCAACAAATCTAAATGATTTGAAAACTAGGTCATCAAATCAACCATCATCAATGGATATAAAATTAGCAAGAGATCATAGAGGGAAAGGGGAGACTCTTGGAGAGAAGATTGGCATGAAACAAGAGAGAATAGGCAGTTAGGTTTCAGCTTTTGAAGTTTCAAATCGTGTTCTTCTTCTTCCTTATCTCTTTTGAAGAATGTTCATGCTTAAGTTAATGAATTTTATTTATTTAATTATGAACCAATTTTTCTTACTAGGGCAATGATGTAGATTGGCTATGTTATTTCAATTCCAATCATATTTGCTATTCAAAAAAATTTATTTCATGTTGAGTGTTTATCTCTTTTCTTAATGCTTTTGGATGCCTGATCAATATTTAAATGATTTGATGATTATATTGAGACTAAGAGGTGATATATAATGTTTGTTTTTTGTGATGAACACCATAAATTTCATGTTTGACAGAGACGTGCTTACATAATTTGTGCAATTGTTTTGAGAAATTTCATAGATCGTAATGAGCTCTCAATTATTTCGATGAACAAAGAAATGTAGTGGGTTAATATTTAGAGAGTATTTTTTGTATTATTCAATTAGGGTTTGTTGGAGGATATGGAATAAATTAGGGACTTCTAATTGTCAATATGGATAATGATTCCTTTGTAGCAAAATTAAAAAAAATTGATTCGGAATAGTCATACTGAAATCAGATGTCATAGTGCTTTCTCATTTACTTTAAATCTCTTTATTTTGGTTGTTAAATTTCGTTCACTTTTCACAAATTTCTCAAATTTCAGATTCTTCAAATAAAATTAGAGTTTAGATTAATTTTAGTAGTTAGTAAGATTGGCAATTCTTGTGGGACGATACTCTAGTTATCACTTTATTACTTGTTCCAATTAGTACACTTGCTAGTTGGTGCATCAAAAATGGATGTGTCAAATAGATTTAGATAAAATTCAAAAAATAATTAGAGAAACTTTGAGAGAAATTTAGTTAAAGGTTATTATTGTGCATGGGAAATCATGCGAGGAAAAAGAAGATTTCAAGGGGTGGGCTTATAGCTCTTATGGCCAGAGGCACCAAACCGTAATTTTTGGTTTGTGCTTCCCAAAAAGAAAAAAGAAAAAAAATTAATGCGATTATCATGCATCCAGTTATATCAATAAAAGAAAAAGACAGATAGTTATTTTAAAAATTGAGAAAGCACTTGATAAAAGCAATGTTACCTTGTGTATTTATAGTCAATCTGTTTTTAACTTGTAATACCTGAGAGGTGAGATTCAAATCTCACTTAAAGTAGACAATGCAGAAAGAACAAAGGGGAACAAAAAGAAGAAGAAGAAGAAGAAGCAAACATTCATGAAAGAGTGGTAATAACACTTCAAGTACTTGTTTGTTCAAAAAATATTAAGAGTCCCTCTCTGTAACGGTCCAAGTATAATAAATCCTCAATTTACATAACATCCACTTAATCCGACCGATTATAAAAAAAATCATTTCCAATTTCTTAAAAATTTCAACAGCACCTCCTTTGTAATTACTGGTCGGATATAATATCCAATACAAATATGATAATTTCGGCTAGCATCAGCCTACATATGGAGAAACATAACAATATAAGCTCTAGAGTTTCCCTCTCGGCATTCATAGAATTTCAGAAATGATAAATTTCAACTTCTCATGGTCATTATATTGATAATACACTTCTTGTTACCACAACCCAATAAAAGGTATCTCAAATGTCAACTTGAAATGAAACTACTACAACGGCTCTCCATATATATATATATATATATATATATACAAGATTAATCATCTATCCCATGACCCACATGTATTATCCACAAACACAAATGTTCCAAAGTACAAGAATTGGATTGATTCAGAACGAACCCTGCGCAGCATAACCTGTTGGCCCAAAGGCCTATCACCCTAGTTTTGATGATGATCAACTCATGAAGTTATGTTTACTAATGATCTTGTGTTTAATTAGTGACAGATTCATTATCAAGATCTTAGTAGGTGCATAGCTCAACAAAGGATAAAATGTCAAGATTTGGAGCTAGCACGGTGTGATCCAAGGAACTTTTGGATCAAGCTTGGACCAAGTCAAGAAGATGAGAAGCCTTCAAGTGAAGACTTCAAGAAGATGAAGACTTGGGTCTAGGTATAAGATTTTGTTTTTGTTTTAGATAAAATGTAAAGGATAGATAGTTGGTGGATTGCTCAAGTATACCATGCACACACACTCTTAATAGAATTATTTTTATAAAAGATTTTTTGGTTTACAAAAGATTTTTCATTTTGAAAAATACAAGTTTGGCTTTTGGTATTTATCATATACATATCTTTAAACCAAAACCAAGTTTAGAGCTTTATGACAAAAGCATAGACTTTTCATCTTGATTGTGTAGTGGATCATATCCATACACACTATGCTTTAAAAGTATATCTTGTTTTTGTATTTGATGAAGATTTGGAAAAACATGTTTTGAAAAATATTGTTTTAGAAAAATACAGTTTTTATCATGAGCCAAATATTTCCATGTTACAAAAATAGTCCAATCTTTTATAACATGCCTTGATTTTGTGCAAGCATGTTTGTATATCAAGTATATTGGTTAAACTATTTTTGTAGATTTTTAAGTATTTTATGGGATTTTATTTGAGCCAAAAAGACAAACTTTTTAATCCCAGAAAACCGTTTCAGGCTTCGTATAAGTCGACTAGTGACCTTTAATAGTCGACTAATACAGGAGTCGGCCGACCGGACCGGTCGACCGACGTGCACAAACGTGCACGCCTTTGTGTACTGAAGGACGGCCGACCGTGCCGGTCGACCGCTCCAGAGAGCAGAGCTCTCTGGAAAGTTCGGCCGACCGCACGGGTCGACCGATAGAGAGTTGGACTCTCAGCTCCAGTGGGTCGGTCGACCGTGGCGGTCAACCGTGGCTCCAACGGTCAGAAATCCTACCGTTGGCGGTCGACCGGCCGCTCTGACAGACCCCAACGGCTAGTTTTCTGGCAGCCTATAAATTGGGGGTCTTGTCATTGTTTTGAGCCAAGATTTTCAAGTGAGTTTTCACCAGTTTTTCCTGAACTATTTAGAAGTTTTCCTCCACTTGATTTAGAGCAAATATTTCCAATCAAAAGGAGAGATTTATCAAGAGTGTTTAAAAGAATTTCTTGAGTTTTTCCTCCACCTTTCACATCCTTGTTTTCTCACACCAACACTTGAGCATCCATTGATCTATCTACCCTATAGGGAGTGTTATTGTGAGAGAATTTTAGGTGATCAAGAGTTGTGATCACCAAAGTTCTACTTGATTCTTTGAGGAGACGGGCAAGTGTGCTCGTGATTGTTTCGGGTCCTAGTGTGGACTCGGTGTTTTGAGTTTGGGTGTGAGCTCATTGTTTGAGGTGCGGCCTCGGCGAGCCGGTGGGCTTGCGGTGTGTACGGGACTAGGGAGTCTGAGGGCTTGTAGGTGTTGCGGCACCGAGGAGAGATCCATTAGGATCTTGCATAGTGGAAATCCTTCGTGTGTCGAAGGCGGGGATGTAGAGCAAGTGTGCTCGAACCTCAAAACAAATCCCTTTGTGTTTGCAATTGCTCTCTCTCTCTCTCTCTTTGTCTCTTGTTTATATCTTGCATTCAATTATTGTCTATCTTTATATGCATGATATACTTGTGTGCTTAAATTGATATACTTGCTTGGGTTTGTTTGCTAACACTTGTATTCAACCAAGAGAGCCAACGCGGCACCTCAACCCATTCAAGGGGAATCTAGAGGAGTTTGTCCAGAGCCCTTCACGGGGATTTCGGCAACACTCTTGTGTTATACATAGTGTTTAGTGTAAAAGTTTAATTAGGTCATAATTATTTTTAGCTTCCGCATTATTTGCATCATTCATCATTAAGTGACCTTTAGATTAGCCTTCACCTATTCACCCCCCCTCTAGGTGAACCCTTCAATTGGTATCAGAGCTTGGTACTCTGATTTGGTCTCACAACCTAGAGTTAAAGATCCTCATTTTTAGGCTAATCATAACATTTTGTACACACACCATGGACTTCATGTCACCACCCATGTTTGACATTGTTAACATCCATATATGGAAGGTGAAGATGTCCTTGTACCTCAAAGCCTTAGGTATTCATGTTTATCTTGCCACTACTAATAATGCATATTGTTTAGATGGTAAGAATTTTAAGGCTAATGCAAAAGCCCTTCATGTTTTAAAGTCAACCCTAAATGATGATTATTTATCTAGGATTTCTAACTTTGATTTGGCTTTTGTAGTTTGGAATACCCTCATCTCCCTCGGCGAAAAAGATCAATACTATGCGGGGAGCGATTCGGACGTTGGGAGCGACACCTCCAACGTGTGCTATATGGTCCAAGGAGATAACCCCCTTGAGGTAACTTCCGAATCCGAGGATGAGAATATTAACATGTCATATGATGAACTTGCTTCATTTTGTCAACAACTATTAGAGAAATATGACATGCTAAGAAAAGATAATAAGAATTTGAAAAAGAATTTGGATTGCATGCATATAGAACATGATTCATTTAAAAATAAGATTGCATGCTTAGAAAAAGAAAATAAAGATTTGAAAAATGAGAATGTTTCCTTGCTTTCTAAATTAAATAATCTTTGTGAAGGAAACACTATTTTGAAAAAGAAAGTTGATTTGGTGGAAAAACAAAAAGAAGTTGTTTTTCAAGAGAATAAATCTTTGAAAAGAAAAATTTGTGAAAAAGAAAAAGATTTTGTTTCACAAAAGAAAAAGAAAAATGATTCTTTATCTCATCATGCTTTATATGCCACCACTAATGAGATTAAAGATTTGAAAATAAAATGGATGGTTTGAGTTCATCTTTGAACTCTTGTGCTTTTAATCATTCTAGGTTGGAGTCAATGTTTTCAAAGAAACAAACTCCACACATTCATGCACATCATAACCATGCATTTGCTTATGTTACACAACATGATCACACTCCACACATAAGCATACTAAGGTGTACGTATGTACACATTGTGGCCGCAAAGGCCATTTAGCAAAATTTTGTTATGATAAGATTAATGCTTTCAATTTTGCTAATAAAAGATTTTGGGTTCCTTATAGTACTAACCCCAAAGGACCCAAGAAAATATGGGTACCAAAACCCCCACCATTTGCCTTTGATGTAGGTGAGGGCTCTCACAAAACGTGAGAGGATCGGTGCCTTGATGGTGGATGCACTTGGACTTAATGGACACATATATGGATGCATCGCTATCAAGGAAGTTTTGGTGGGACAACCACCATGATTGGAGCTTTGGAGTTGGTAACAATCTCTGAACTCCCTTTTTATTCATGTTCATGCTTGTTCATTCATATTATTTTGAGCATGTTCATGTTTTATGTATTTTTATGCTTCATGAGGTAAAAACATGCTTAGATGTAGTTTTTATCAAAACTTGTATTATACATGTACAAATAGTGAGTTACACGTGACTTACATATGTTTGCACTTCATGCTCATTTGTACCCACTATATGCACATGTATAGGCTAGTTTTGATGATTCTCATTTATACATGCTTTACCAATTTTTATGCTTTACTTCATGTATATGTATTTTTAATTCAAATCTAATAAATATACATGTATACCCGTGAGTCTCTTGCCTTCATGCAAATACATTTGATAGACTCTTTATGTTTGGGATATGTATGTGTATTGTTAGGATTGGATAAATCATACATATACCAAGAAGTGTGCTTTGTTTTAATGAAAATAATTTTTCATGTTTTTTTATTGTGACTTATGATCTTTTGAGCTTCAATGTCTATTTTCATGAAAATGCTATTTACATAACCTTTGAACACTCATCTTTTACTTTTCAAGATAATTTTGAGCTTTATGGACTATGAGTTCTTGAACTTATATGTATTTAGTATGATTCATGAAATACATATGCTTTGATTTCATGTTTTTGAAGGATCTTTAACTAGTTTTTCAAAATTATTTTAACTAGTTATTGTTCCTCATTTGGTAGTGATTTTCAATGCTAAAATATTTTCAAATCTATTTTTGAAAACCCCTACCATTTATGGGAGGATGGATGGGCGATTATGCCTTGTATGCTTCATTGAAAATCTTTTACCTTGTGCATATCAAGGGATGGTAGGTTATGAGATATACACTTGATCTTATTGTTATGTCAATTGGTATCATTGGATTCTTTCAATTGGTATCTAAATTGATAATTTTTGTATATACTCATACTTTGTTTTCTTATATATGTATGTATCAATTTCACTTGGTATACTCATTTCTCATACATATATATGATTTTCATGTGCTTAACTTACAATTGGCTCACATTTTTAAAAGCACAAAGTTTATGATGAAAAATAAAATTTTGGATCATTATGTTTACCATTGATATCAAAATGCTTCAACTTCATATTTGTTAAATTTCAATTGGTATCAATATGATAATGACTATTTTCAATTTGGTATCTTAAAATTTGATTGTTTTACAAGAGCTCTGATACCTTTAAAAATTTTGTTTAAGAAAATTAAAAAATTAAAAATTTTTGACTTGTATTGCCTATATGCAAGGAGAGCTTAACATCTCTTCTACATATAGATTCATGTTGAGTGTATTATATATTGAGGAGCTTGACAACTCTTCTTTATGTGATACACGTGTGTAGGGGAGCTTCACATCTCCTCTTATGCATTACATATTATACGTTATGTGAATTAGGGCTTGTCATCCCTCTTTCATGTAATGTATATGTGTAGGGAAGCTAACTTAGCGTCTTCCTCTTCATGAATATATATCGCATATAACCTATTATTGATTGTTTTGCTTTAACCCTTTTTGATCTCTTTGTTTATGACAAAAAGGGGGAGAAAATTTGATGATTTTGTTTTTACCCCTTTGTTGATGATTGACAAAAAGGGGGAGAAGTTTTTGAGTTTATATGCATGTTTTCATTGCTTAAGGGGGAGAAGTATTTGTCTTCCTTGTTATTTATGCATATATGTTTTTGTATTGCAAATAGGAGAAAAAGATTTTGATTTATGCTTGTTGCATGTTTTATCTCCATACTTGCATACATATTCATGTGCCTCATTGACATATCTATTATTTATTTTGTATGCATGAGTTAAGGGGGAGCTTCTTTGAAGCTTTACTTTAATCCACGCATATATAACTTCATGTGTTTTGTCATCATCAAAAAGGGGGAGATTGTTGGCCCAAAGGCCTATCACCCTAGTTTTGATGATGATCAACTCATGAAGTTATGTTTACTAATGATCTTGTGTTTAATTAGAGACAGATTCATTATCAAGATCTTAGTAGGTGCATAGCTCAACAAAGGATAAAATGTCAAGATTTGGAGCTAGCACGGAGTGATCCAAGGAACTTTTAGATCAAGCTTGGACCAAGTCAAGAAGATGAGAAGCCTTCAAGTGAAGACTTCAAGAAGATGAAGACTTGGGTCTAGGTATAAGATTTTGTTTTTGTTTTAGATAAAATGTAAAGGATAGATAGTTGGTGGATTGCTCAAGTATACAATGCACACACACTCTTAATAGAATTGTTTTTATAAAAGATTTTTTGGTTTACAAAAGATTTTTCATTTTGAAAATACAAGTTTGGCTTTTGGTATTTATCATATACATATCTTTAAACCAAAACCAAGTTTAGAGCTTTATGACAAAAACATAGATATTTCATCTTGATTGTGTAGTGGATCATATCCATACACACTATGCTTTAAAGTATATCTTGTTTTTGTATTTGATGAAGATTTGGAAAAACATGTTTTGGAAAATATTGTTTTAGAAAAATAAAGTTTTTATCATGAGCCAAATATTTCCATGTTACAAAAATAGTCCAATCTTTTATAACATGCCTTGATTTTGTGCAAGCATGTTTGTATATCAAGTATATTGGTTAAACTATTTTTGTAGATTTTTAAGTATTTTATGGGATTTTATTTGAGCCAAAAAGACAAACTTTTTAATCCCAGAAAACTGATTCAGGCTTCGTATAAGTCGACTAGTGACCTTTAATAGTCGACTAATACAGGAGTCGGCCGACCGGACCGGTCGACCGACGTGCACAAACGTGCACGCCTTTGTGTACTGGAGGACGGCCGACCGTGCCGGTCGACCGCTCCAGAGAGCAGAGCTCTCTGGAAAGTTCGGCCGACCACACGGGTCAACCGACAGAGAGTTGGACTCTCAGCTCCAGTGGGTCGGTCGACCCTGGCGGTCGACCGTGGCTCCAACGGTCAGAAATCCGACCGTTGGCGGTCGACCGCACCGGTCGACCGGCCGCTCTGACAGACCCCAACGGCTAGTTTTCTGGCAGCCTATAAATTGGGGATCTTGTCATTGTTTTGAGCCAAGATTTTCAAGTGGGTTTTCACCAGTTTTTCCTGAACTATTTAGAGGTTTTCCTCCACTTGATTTAGAGCAAATATTTCCAATCAAATGAGAGATTTATCAAGAGTGTTTAAAAGAATTTCTTGAGTGTTTCCTCCACCTTTCACATCCTTGTTTTCTCACACCAACACTTGAGCATCCATTGATCTATCTACCCTATAGGGAGTGTTATTGTGAGAGAATTTTAGGTGATCAAGAGTTGTGATCACCAAAGTTCTACTTGATTCTTTGAGGAGACGGGCAAGTGTGCTCGTGATTGTTTCGGGTCCTAGTGTGGACTCGGTGTTTTGAGTTCGGGTGCAAGCTCATTGTTTGAGGTGCGGCCTCGGCGAGCCGGTGGGCTTGCGGTGTGTACGGGACTAGGGAGTCCGAGGGCTTGTAGGTGTTGCGGCACCGAGGAGAGATCCATTGGGATCTTGCATAGTGGAAATCCTTCGTGTGTCGAAGGCGGGGATATAGAGCAAGTGTGCTCGAACCTCGAAACAAATCCCTTTGTATTTGTGATTGCTCTCTCTCTCTCTCTCTCTTTGTCTCTTGTTTATATTTTGCATTCAATTATTGTCTATCTTTTTATGCATGATATACTTGTGTGCTTAAATTGATATACTTGCTTGGGTTTGTTTGCTAACACTTGTATTCAACCAAGAGAGCCAACGCGGCACCTCAACCCATTCAAAGGGAATCTAGAGGAGTTTGTCCAGAGCCCTTCATGGGGAATTCGGCAACACTCTTGTATTATACATAGTGTTTAGTATAAAAGTTTAATTAGGTCATAATTGTTTTTAGCTTCCGTATTATTTGCATCATTCATCATTAAGTGACCTTTAGATTAGCCTTCACCTATTCACCCCCCTCTAGGTGAACCCTTCATAACCCTGATCTCTGCCTCCAAGCAACCTGCAATATACCAGTCTGTGGGAGGGTGAGCTCGACAGCTCAGTGATTAAGGTAGGGATAAATCAAGAAATTATAATATATCAATGAGAGTATGAATATTCACGCAATAAGAGAAATCTGAAACAGTAAGAAGATAAAGAATCAGAGGCATCCCATAGTTTAATAATCAAGACCCCGGTCTCTAAAATTTCTGAGGACGATCAGACTCTTATGATCGTACTCCCCAATTTCTTTCTTGGATTTTTATCTTTCCGTGTGATAAGGTCTATGAGTTACCTAAACAAACTTTCTCGTCTTATGTGTACATAGTGTGTATTACTCACGTATCTTGTATTCCCCGCTATAATGCACCAACCACTATAGTTATGCCATAAACCTAGTTATGCATTTAGATAACACATCTATTACAAGCCACACTTGTATAACATGTAATCATATCATGTTTCTCATAATACGATATCGCATCACACTTCAAGTTAATGCATGAATTCACATGTACACTTTCACACAATATATGGTATTCATTTCAATCAGCTAATTTGTATTCTGATGTTTTCATTATCATATACGATAACACATCCAACATACCCCTAGTGTCACACACACACACACATTTGTATCACACATAACCATTCATTCTCAATCATTTGTAAGGATGCAATTATATGTATATCATAGCACCGTCTTCGCACTCCGCCCGTGCAATACGGGTCCCTTCCTCCCAATATGATATATAGCACCGTCTTCGCACTCCGCCCATGCAATACGGGTCCCTTCCTCCGTAACATAATGTGTATATATATATAACAGCACAATATCAGCGCATCCAATTCCATAAGATTCATACATCATGCACGTCATTTCTTATATAAAAGCAATCATACTCTCACTTAATGTTTATCTGTGAGATTGTATTCTCATAAGAATATTCACACAAATTGCTTAATCAGAACATGCCACCCATGTATATTATGTACACAAATCAAGTGATATACACCCATTATATTCATATCAATCATAATGATTTCTATTCAGTAATGTACATGTCAATGCCTTTGTACACCATATTCCAAAATTTTATATTAAATGCAACACTTATTACACAAGATTGTGTTCAGATCTAAGCCTGCCTTACTATCCTTTTCATGGTGAACATAAATTAAATATTGGTTCAGTGTTTAATACTCGCAAGACTATCCCCGTTTAGTGTAAATACCAATTTACCGCAATAGACACTCTTTCGACCATAAGATGGTGAAGCTATCCCTTTTTTTTCTTGTAACATTGTATATGTGTGCATATATATAACATGGGTACTATCTATGTGATGCTCTAAATAGATTTTTATAGAAGAACAACCATGTTCACAAGGTTTTACATATACATAACGACCATAGGTAGGAACATATGTATATATGTCGAATATCCATATTTCCCACTTTCAAATCTTCTTTTACGGGATTTCTAAACATCCATTATTACGCCCACTTAATTTGATCATCATCTCAGATAATCAGTTTATCCCTTTTAACTAGAATAATTTGAAACGTCACAATTACTGTTCAACTCACGGCATGTCGCAAGACATTGTACTCAATAAAAGAAAGGGGACTCAATAAGAATTGATAAAATGTAATACATATGATTGAAAGTAATCATTTCAAGTATGTCTTAAGTTTAGTTACATTATGGACATACACTATCTGTATACAAAAGTATTACTTGCTCAAAGATTCTGGCTAGACGGATGGGTAAGTTGTGACTATAGGAAGGAGAGAAAGTCTCATACATGCTTGTTAATTGAAATACCACTTTCTTGATTTAACATACCATTTAATAAGGCCTAACAATTCTTTATTACTTAAATTCCTTCGACACGATGAAAATCCTGTGGTCGCAATCAAGATTATATATATCTATAACAGCTATTCTCACTTATTCCTGGATTGAGTTGAAACTGTTTGGATTCCCGTCAGTATTGATCTTCATACTACCAATCCTATCACTCTGATTTCCCAATTGATATTACAATAAGAAAATCTTTCCCTTCAATTAGTATCCATGTTCACTTACCTATTAGTTTATTGCAAAAATAATTTAATGCTGACTGTTAACTTGTCTACTTATCAGTTAATTATGATTGATAGGACTATCATCTTCACCAATAACTTTTGGCGTCTCAAAAATTTTCACTGACTATATGCCAATAAATACTCTATTCATAGTCCAGTTTACTAGGCCACCGAAGGGATTATGTGTTAGGGTGAAGCATATATTTTGGAGTCCATAACACAATAATTCCCTATTTCTAGTAAAGCTAAAGCAAATTTGAGTCTGAGGATAATTGTCAACAAACCGAGTGTGCCTGCAACACCGTTAATGAGGCATTGTTATAAAGGGTCGATACTTTAATAAATAGGTATGACATACCCGTGTTCATAACATGCGCTACTGAAAGAAATGTGTTTAGTTCCATACTCAGCACAACATGCCTACATATAAATTCAATAACTTTCACATAGATCCCACCTAAATATATTTCATCGGATCTGACCTCCCTAACACTCGAAGATGTTTTTATCGTAACTCTTATTTTTGATATTAGAATGAGACACAGAGACTTCCATTAAAATTTAGACTTACTGATCTTTTTAATGATATATTACATGACCAGCTTAATTCGCATGCACAGTCCTAATAAACAGAAAATCTTTCAGACATCCAAAATTCTGCAACTTGGTACTTTCAACTAGTTGTCATATTTCAGCGATAATTCCAAGCACAGACCTTTGATTAGGACACCGTAAGAGCCGTTGGAAAGTAGACTCGATTTTCTTTCCAACGGTATATCACATGACCTATTTCCTTTTAAATATCTTTATAAAAGAAGCTCCAAGTTTCAGGTTTCAGATTCCGGACAGACTTTTAACAGTTTTGTATTACTATTTCCAAAGTGCTTTGAAATAAACAAGTTCTCAACTTTTCCTTTTATTTCTTCATCTAAATTAGGTCATGAGTAAGTCATGAACTTAAGTATTTAGACTTTTGATCCCGAGCAATTTTTATAAGAACATTCATAATTCTCATAATTCTATCACTACTTAATTTATCATTATTCCCTCTTTAAATCACCTCCAACTTCATAGTTTAAATCATATCATAAAAATTTTCTTTTTATCTCACTAACATCACCAAGATCAAATTTTGATTTGATTTCATAGTTATTATGTAAGAATGGCAAGAGGCTCAACCATCATAAGTGTAAGAAGCTTCAAGAATCTCCATCTACACTAATGGTTAGGAGAGATTCATAACTTGATCTCACCCATCTACAACGATCCCCAAATTTATTATACTAATTTGACTCTTAGGATTAATCTTGTCTTCTAATAATACTTTGATCGTTACTTGAACTTTTAATATAATGACAATCAAAATTTCGATTTAACCTTACTTACTTAAAGATAACCAATACCAACCCTAGATTTCACAAGACATAATCATATACATATCACAAGAGAGTATGCTTCTTGATAAAAATCGAACCAACTCAAAACCATAACCCTTCTTTGGACACTATGCTTTCACATAGGGTTATTAGTTTGTCACCAAGAGGCTAAGTTGCATATTAGTACAAGAGAGTTATATAACCACAAGAAAAGTTATACTATAAGATAAGAATTAGCAACACCTAGCAAGTTCATCATGCATTAGTCCAATGATTCTTTTAAGAATTTGATCCAATTTAAGAAAGAACAATATTGCTCAAAAATTAGTCTCACATATCTCTCAATGAAAGCTTCATCACCATCAAAGTAAAATGTGAGGTTGAAATTTCAAGGTTGGAGATCTAAATCAAATCTGAAAATTTATGGACTCCATCACTACATGATATACCCTATCATGCAACCTCCTTACCCATCATTTATATACAATTGGATTAACTCAATAATCTCAACATCAAATTTAGACCACTACATACTTTAAAAGTCATGAAATTTCAAGGAATATTTGCATGAATAGCTCAAGAGAAAAATTTCACCCAAATCAAGAGATCAAGATCTAGGGATTTCAAAAGATGAAATTTGAGAAATGAGAAAAGGAGAAAACCCACTTACCAACATCCGACCCGACCCCCGCCTGGCCGGCCGCCGCCTTGTCGGCTGCCGCCCGCCCGTCGCTTGGTCCGCCGTCAGCCGGCCGCCGCGCGGCCTGCACGCGCGCGCGCGAGTCCAAAACCTAGGGGAGAGGGGAGAGAAGGAGAAGAGAGGAAAAGAAAGGGAAAGAAATAGAGATGAGGTTTCATTTGGGTTCTAGGGTTTCTTTCTCCATGGAGGAATCCTCTCTAGGATGAGGATGAAGAGATGAAAATTCTCTTGACTCTTTTAAGATCCCTACTCCACAATTTTACAAGTTGACACCCCTTTCATCCAAGTGTCCAATCCCCCAAAACAAGAAGATCTAGGCCATTGATCTCACATCTCATGCACACCTACTCCCTCCACTAACAAAATATATATATAAATTTGTCATGGTTGTATTTTCTTGGTAAATACATGTATTTCAAGTATAATACTAGTATATCTTCACATTGAAGTACTAGTTACATAATAACTATGGTGTAGGTATATTCATACCTACCACTTGACATTCCCAAAATTAAATTGAAATTCATTACACACTCAATTAACATAATAACTCGAGATTTATATTATTAAATCAGGGTTTAATAATTCGGGGTGTTACAGTTCTACCCTCCTTACAAAAGTTTCGTCCTCAAAACTTGTTACCTGAAGTGAGTAAGTATAAAATCTTTACATTTCTCCTGCATATCACAAAATCTTTCTTTTATGCAATATTTTTCTCAATCATTCTCCTCAAGATTCACTATTTCTTGATCAATTCTATACTATGTCCTTACGATCTAAATTAATCTTGACTCACTTGATATTTTAATCATTCCCTTATTCTAGCGTCCCATACTACTGGCAGCTCACACTGAGGGCCCACACCCCCAAAGAGCACATTTAAATTATGGCATGTGGGTACCATAATCCAAACATAAGGCAGTGATCAAATATCCCGTGTTCGAGATTAGCCATTCACGTAAGAACTCCTACCCCCTTAAACCAACCATATCAAACAACATTTTCACATACATGCATAACACAACCAAGCATATCAATCATACCAATCCAATCCTCTTTCTATCATAATTATTCTAAATCTATCCTCATTCTATATCCTGCGCTCTGATACCAACTGTAACGGTCCCAGTATAATAATTCTCAATTTACATAACATCCACTTAATCCGACCGATTATAAAAAAAATCATTTCCAATTTCATAAAATTTCAGCAGCACTCCTTCGTAATTACTGGACGGATATGATATCCAATACAAATATGATAATTTCGGCTAACATCAGCCTACTTATGGAGAAACATAACAACATAAGCTCTAGAGTTTCCCTCTCGGCATCCATAGAATTTCAGAAATGATAAATTTCAACTTCTCATGGTCATTATATTGATAAAACACTTCTTGTTACCACAACCCAATAAAAGGTATCTCAAATGTCAACTTAAAATGAAACTACTGCAACGGTTCTCCATATATATATATATATATATATATATATATATATATATATATATATATATATATATATATATATATATATATATACAAGATTAATCATCTATCCCATGACCCACATGTATCACCCACAAACACAAATGTTCCAAAGTATAAGGATCGGATTGATTCAGAACGAACCCTGCGCGGCATAACCCTGATCTCTGCCTCCAAGCAATCTGCAATATATCAGTCTGTGGGAGGGTGAGCTCGACAGCTCAGTGAGTAAGGTAGGGATAAATCAAGAAATGATAATATATCAATGAGAGTATGAATATTCACGCAATAAGAGAAATCTGAAACAGTAAGAAGACAAAGAATCAGAGGCATCCCATAGTTTAATAATTAAGACCCCGGTCTCTAAAATTTCTGAGGACGATCAGACTCTTATGATCGTACTCCCCAATTTCTTTCTTGGATTTTTATCTTTCCGTGTGATAAGGTCTATGAGTTACCTAAACAAACTTTCTCGTCTTATGTGTACATAGTGTGTATTACTCACGTGTCTTGTATTCCCCGCTATAATGCACCAACCACTATAGCTATGCCATAACCTAGTTATGCATTTAGATAACACATCTATTACAAGGTACACTTATATAACATGTAATCATATCATGTTTCTCATAATACGATATCGCATCACACTTCAAGTTAATGCATGAATTCATATGTACACTTTCACACAATATATGGTATTCATTTCAATCAGCTAATTTGTATTCTAATGTTTTCATTATCATATACGATAACACATCCAACATAGCCCTAGTGTCACACACACACACACATTTGTATCACACATAACCATTCATTCTCAATCATTTGTAAGGATGCAATTATATGTATATCATAGCACCGTCTTCGCACTCCGCCCGTGCAATACGGGTCCCTTCCTCCCAATATGATATATAGCACCGTCTTCGCACTCCGCCCGTGCCATACGGGTCCCTTCCTCCAGATATATGTATATATAGCACCGTCTTCACACGCCGCCCGTGCGATACGGGTCCCTTCCTCCGTAACATAATGTGTATATATATATAACAGCACAATATCAGCGCATCCAATTCCATAAGATTCATACATCATGCACGTCATTTCTTATATAAAAGCAATCATACTCTCACTTAATGTTTATCTGTGAGATTGTATTTTCATAGGAATATTCACACAAATTGCTTAATCAGAACATGTCATCCATGTATATTATGTACATAAATCAAGTGATATACACCCATCATATTCATATCAATCATAATGATTTCTATTCAGTAACGTACATGTCAATGCCTTTGTACACCATATTCCAAAATTTTATATTAAATGCAACACTTATTACACAAGATTGTGTTCAGTTCTAAGCCTGCCTTACTATCCTTTTTATGGTGAACATAAATTAAATATTGGTTCAGTGTCTAATACTCACAAGACTATCCCCGTTTAGTGTAAATACCAATTTACCGCAATAGACACTCTTTCGACCATAAGATGGTGAAGCTATCCCTTTTTTTTCTTGTAACATTGTATATGTGTGTATATATATAATATGGGTACTATCTATGTGATGCTCTAAATAGATTTGAATAGAAGAACGACCATGTTCACAAGGTTTTACATATACATAACGACATAGGTAGGAACATATGTATATATGTCGAATATCCATATTTCCCACTTTCAAATCTTCTTTTACGGAATTTCTAAACATCCATTATTACGCCCACTTAATTTGATCATCATCTCAGATAATCGGTTTATCCCCTTTAACTAGAATAATTTAAAACGTCACAATTACTGTTTAACCCACGGCATGTCACAAGACATTGTACTCAATAAAAGAAAGGGGACTCAATAAGAATTGATAAAATGTAATACATATGATTGAAAGTAATCATTCCAAGTATGTCTTAAGTTTAGTTACATTATGGGACATACACTATCTGTATGCAAAAGTATTACTTGCTCAAAGATTCTGGCTAGACGGATGGGTAAGTTGTGACTATAGGAAGGAGAGAAAGTCTCATACATGCTTGTTAATTGAAATACCACTTTCTTGATTTAACATACCATTTAATAAGGCCTAACAATCCTTTATTACTTAAATTCCTTCGACACGATGAAAATCCTGTGGTCGCAATCAAGATTATATATATCTATAACAGCTATTCTCACTTATTCCTGGATTGAGTTGAAACTGTTTGGATTCCCGTCAGTACTGATCTTCATACTACCAATCCTATCACTCTGATTTCCCAATTTGATATTACAATAAGAAATCTTTCCCTTCAATTAGTATCCATGTTCACTTACCTATTAGTTTATTGCAAATATAATTTAATGCTGACCGTTAACTTGTCTACTTATCAGTTAATTATGATTGATAGGACTATCATCTTCACCAATAACTTTCGGCGTCTCGGAAATTTTCACTGACTATATGCCAATAAATACTCTATTCATAGTCCAGTTTATTAGGCCACCGAAGGGATTATGTGTTAGGGTGAAGTATATGTTTTGGAGTCCATAACACAATAATTCCCTATTTCTAGTAAAGGTAAAGCAAATTTGAGTCTGAGGATAATTGTCAATAAACCGAGTGTACCTGCAACACCGTTAATGAGGCATTGTTATAAAGGGTCGATACTTTAATAAATAGGTATGACATACCCGTGTTCATAACATGCGCTACTGAAAGAAATGTGTTTAGTTTTATACTCAGCACAACATGCCTACATATAAATTCAATAACTTTCACATAGATCCCACCGAAATATGTTTCATCGGATCTGACCTCCCTAACACTCGAAGATATTTTTATCGTAACTCTTATTTTTGATAATAGAATGAGACACAGAGACTTCCATTAAAATTTAGACTTACTGATCTTTCTAACGATATAATGATCAGCTTAATTCGCACGCACAGTCCTAATAAACAAAAATCTTTCAGATATCCAAAATTCTGCAACTTGGTACTTTCGACTAGTTATCATGTTTCAGCGATAATTCCCAGCACAGACCTTTGATTAGGACACCGTAAAAAGCCGTTGAAAGTAGACTCGATTTTCTTTCCAACGGTATATCACATGACCTATTTCCTTTTAAATATTCTTATAAAAAAACTCCAAGTTTCAGGTTTCAGATTCCGGACAGACTTTTAATAGTTTTGTATTACTATTTCAAAAGTGCTTTGAACTAAACAAGTTCTCAACTTTTCCTTTTATTTCTTCATCTAAATTAGATCATGAGTAAGTCATGAACTTAAGTATTTAGACTTTTGATCCCGAGCAATTTTTATAAGAACATTCATAATTCTCATAATTCTATCACTACTTAATTTATCATTATTTCCTCTTAAACCACCTCCAACTTCATAGTTTAAATCATATCATAAAAATTTTCTTTTTATCTCACTAACATCACCGAGATCAAATTTTGATTTGATTTCATAGTTATTATGTAAGAATGGCAAGAGGCTCAACCATCACAAGTGTAAGAAGCTTCAAGAATCTCCATCTACACTAATGATTATGAGAGATTCATAACTTGATCTCACCCATCTACAACGATCCCCAAATTTATTACACTAATTTGACTCTTAGGATTAATCTTGTCTTCTAATAATACTTTGATCGTTACTTGAACTTTTATATAATGACACTCAAAATTTCGGCTTAACCTTTCTTACTTAAAGATAACCAATACCAACCCTAGATTTCACAAGACATAATCATATACATATCACAAGAGAGTATGCTTCTTGATAAAAATCGAACCAACTCAAAACATTACCCTTCTTTGGACACTATGCTTTCACATAGGGTTATTAGTTTGTCGCCAAGAGGCTAAGTTGCATATTAGTACAAGAGAGTTACATAACCACAAGAAAAGTTCTACTATAAGACAAGAATTAGCAACACCTAGCAAGTTCATCATGCATTAGTCCAATGATTCTTTTAAGAATTTGATTCAATTTAAGAAAGAACAATATTGCTCAAAATTAGTCTCACATATCTCTCAATGAAAGCTTCATCACCATCAAAAGTAAAATGTGAGGTTGAAATTTCAAAGTTGGAGATCTAAATCAAATCTGAAATTTATGGACTCCATCACTACATGACATACCCTATCATGCAACCTCCTTACCCATCATTTATATACAATTGGATTAACTCAATAATCTCAACATCAAATTTAGACCACTACATACTTTAAAAGTCATGAAATTTCAAGGAATATGTAATACCCAGTTCCCGGAATACGTACTTAGTTGCGTATTCAGTTTTTCGATCGTATTTTTCGATTTACTTCTTGTATTTGACCGATTTTAGTTTTAAATATCATTTTCTAATATTTTATATTTTCTAGGATTTTCTGGAATTTTCTCGGATTAAATTGAAAATCTTCAAAACCGTGTCGACTAGTACCGCTGATCGATTCTCGGATTTTTAATTTACAGACAGATTGGAATTTCTCGAAGAGTCTTTAGACATTTCCTCTTAGAATCATATTTCCTACCTAAATACTTTTTCTGAGGATTTTATGAATTTATGAAAATTCCACCAGAGTCGGTATCAGCCAGTATCCGGGATTTTTAATTTACAACTGGGATCGAATTTTGAGAAACTGCTTTCACGTATCTTCTTAGAATATTATTTCCTATCTTAATTCATTTTTTGGGAATTTCCAAAATTTATTAGATTTTCTGTCAAAACTGGCGTCGACTGACATCGACGGCCGATTCCAGGAATTTTAATTTCAAACGATAAATTATTTCTTCAAACGAATTTCACCATGAGTCTTAGAATATTATTCTTGATTTTTGATAAATTTTGAGAGTCGTTCCGAGATACTTGATTTCGGGACGATTTCGGTATTTTTCCGAATGTTTTCCGCATCCACGACTCAAACCCGGGAATCAGTCTTTTTCAACATTTTTACTTTTTGAGTCCAAGAAAATATCTTCTCTTATGAATTTCTTTTCCTTTTTCCTTTTCTTTATTTCCTTTCCTTCCTCCACAAGCCACAAAGTTCTCCAAATTTCCACCATTTTCTACACACTTCCACCAACAAATATCTTCACTACAAACAAATTCCAAACTCTCTCCCCTCCCTATGGCCGGCCATGATTGGCCAAGAGAAACACCTCACCTCTCCACTTTACAAATAAACCCTCTCTTTTACATTTTTGGCACCCCCTTCACAAAATCAAAATCTATATAAACTTTTCCTTCTCATTTCTTCTTCACTTTTCACTTCACTTCACTTCACCAAAGCTTTAGCCTCCACCAAGAGAACCCTTCACCCTCACCAATTCCTCCTTCATCTCCACCACAACCACCACCACTACAACCACTACAACCTCCTACCTTCATCTTCTTCCTCCTTCAACTCCATTAAAACTACCACAAACTCCAAACCACCACCAAAGCCTTCACCTTCACCAAACAACAACCATCACCCCTTCATTTCCTTGAGGCCGGCCACCCTCCTTTTGGATTGGGGGCCGTGCTCCTCTTCGCCGTCGGCAATACTAAGGCCGGTTCCCCCTTTTTTAGGATTGGGGCCGGGTTTGCTTAGTTGTCGACATCGCCGTAGACTTTCCGGTAATCGCTTGCGATTATTCCGGCGGTCGTTTTGGTGATAAGTTGAACAAGAACTCTCTCGGATCGTTGGACGCATAAGAACGTTTTTAGGCGAGTAACTTTACTCGCCAAGACATGGACTTGTAAACTCATTTTTATTATTGTATTTTATGTCGTGCGGTGTGGCTGTACTGTTAGACGCGGAGTTACCTCCTGCGTCTAGGCATTTCCTTAACGCGGCCTTCGCGTTATTGTATCGATGCGACGCAAAGCTAAAGCTCGCGTCTGTGTTCTATTTATATTGACATGACGCGGAGTTATACTCACGTCCGCGTTCTCCTCATGCCCTGATTTAAACGCAGGTCACGAGCCTCGCGTTTTGATACCTTCGTGACGCGATTCCCGCGTCTGAGAGCCCCGCGTCTGCTATTTTCGCGTCTGCTATGCCCATGTCGATGTTCTTCTTGCATTAACGCGACGCAGAACCCATGTCCGCGTCCGCGTTCTCCTCGCGTCCTGACCTGAACGCAGACCTCGCGTTTGCGTCACCTTTGCGATGCGAACCCCGCGTCTGCTATTTTCGCGTCTGATACTTTCGCGTCTGCTATTTTCGCGTCTGCTACTCCCAGACGAATATCACTTCTTATCATGCTATCTCTTGACACCAAGCATGATACACTTGACTCTTATAATTATCACGATAATGGAATGATAACCGGACATCATGCTTTACTAACTTGATTACGTAATAGTACGAATTGTACTCCTGATATTCCAGACTTGCTCCTGCTCATTCCCGAAATCTGATAATTATCTAAAGGACTCTTAAAATGAGACAACTTGCATCGGGTCGGGGGAAATATGCGGCTATCAATATATGTTCGTGTTTACAGTGGCATTAGGTATGTTGTGCAACTAAAACTTCCGGTCTGACCTGTGGGCCTCCAGGCGACCGAGGGGAGTGCTGGCTCCCTCTTCCTGATACCATCATGATAAAGGGCATACATAAGTCCCTCCTGTTAGCCTTGCGGCTGGTTCCGTCACCAAGCAACGGAACAATCCTGGACCGTGGTCCCGGGCATGTACGGGACCCACTGTAAACATAGTTCGTTGATACCCCCGCTGGTTTCCAATAACAACCTTGCTTTACTCGGATATGGATCTATGTGCGCTGGGACGCTAGTTCACATAGCTAGATATCAAAGTAAGAGAAGTAATAATAATAAAAGACGCCAACTGTAGATTTGTTGTATACGCCTGGATTACGGGGATATGAGATAAAGGTATATGGATGAGGGTTTCCTTGTTTGGATTATTCCTTCGAGGTACTAGTCTCATAAAGCCGTAACCTAAGCTTGTACAACTTCTTTTCAGCTTTAACTTGTTATGCTTCCATTACTTGCTGGCTGAATATTTATTATACTGTTCCAACTCTCTTGCTCTTGTTCCTTTGCCACTCGGCTGTAACCTGATCATTTGTTTGGGAGGTCCTGACTACCTTGAATTTGTATGTTCAGGTCCGAAGATTGGATCGAAGTGGAGCCGTCCACAGAAGATCAAGCTTTCCTTGTTGAGCAGGCCGACTAGTTTCAGTTCCCTTTGTGCCAGACTTTTCTCTTCGACTCACGGGATCTTCGTCCAACTCGTGAGCATTTTGTGTTCATATTGTAAATCGTACTTTTGGACTTGGTTGTGATATAAGACACATGTACTGTGTAATAGTATATCATATCCTGTGATAACTTTGTAATTTGTACTTCTTAAGTTGGCATATGAATGAATACCACGCTTTGTTGTACTCTGATTCTTGCTTGTACTAATGCTTAGCGTATATACGTGAGGGTATTTCTGACCTGCGTATATACGTCGCAGTGACGTCCCCGTATCCGTGGGATCGGGGCGTTACAGGTTGGTATCAGAGCCAGGCTCTCACACCTATAGTACAACCAAGCAGCAAATGGAATTTGCTATTGCCAACTACAATGTACAAAGTTATCTAGTCCTTCTTGATTCATTCCATTATGTCCTAAAATCCTTCCATTTTTCCAGTTTCCAATCATCTTTTACCAACTAAGTATGGATAGAAGGACGAGTCGTAACAACTCAGGACAAGTATCAAATGGACCTACGGGAGAGAATGCTGATATTCTGAGAGTTATCCAGACTATGATGGAAAATCAGCAACAACAGACAGAACTCTTTAGGCAAGAGTTAACAGCTCCAAAAGAACAAAGGCCAGGGAATATATCAGACTTTAGACGATTGCAACCAGCCATTTTCACAGGAGGAGAGAAACCACTAGATGCTGAACAATGGCTGATTGACACCACAGATCTGTTGAACGCAGCCCGAGTTCCAAAGGAAAATCAAGTAGAGGTTGCCAAGATTCAATTGAAGGATGTAGCCAGAACCTGGTGGCTAGCTGAGGAGGCAAGATTGGACAAACCTGTCACCTGGGACACATTTTCCAAGAGCTTCTATAGCAGATTCTTCCCTGCCACGGCTCAGAAAGATATGGAAGAACAGTTTATCCGACTTCAGCAATGGAATCGGTCCGTGGATGAGTACGCCGCAGAATTTTTAAGACTCAGCCGCTTTGCTCCATACATGGTGACTGATGAGGAGAAGCGGGCAAGTAGATTCCAACAGGGCCTACAAATGGACATCCAAGTCTTTCTAATGCCCCAGCAGCTGAAAACCTATTCCGAAGTCCTCACCATAGCTCGAGAAGTGGAGCGTGGACTGGAGAAGAAGAAAGTTAACCTGATAAGGAACCAGGCCATGAAGAGGCCATTTCCACAAATGGGAGAGGAGGCCCATTCAGAGCAGCAAAAGTTCAGACAATGAGACGACCATTCCGACCAGCTCCTTTCCAGATGGCCCAACCGTTTACCTTCTGTAGCTATTGCCAGAAACCAGGGCACTCTCGACAAAATTGCCGTAGTGCAAATGGATTATGTCTGGTGTGTGGTTCTCGTGACCATACCATAGAAGCCTGTCCTCATAAAAGAATGGGGATAGCCAACCAAGCCTTGCCGGCACTTCCAGGACCATTGGACAGAGGAACCAAGGACCAATGGTTAGGAGAGCTCTTCCCCCTCCTCCACAACAAGCTATTCGCCCAGTCCAAAAAGGAGTTAGGACTGCAGCAGGACGTGGAAGGGACAAGCTTACAATTTGACAGAGGAAGAAGCCGAAGCTTCTGAAGAGGTGGTAACAGGTAAGATCAGGGTACACTCAAACCTGTTCTAGCCCTTTTTGATTCAGGTGCTTCCCACTGTTACATCTCAGATCATTTTGTTGCTTTACATTCTATACCTGTTAAGTCTTTAGACCATCAGTGGGAGATTAGTACAGGGAATGGAGTAGTCGTATCTACTAAAGTTTGTACTGATTGCCCTGTAGAACTATGTAACAGAACATTAACCATAGATATGCTCGTACTAGATACCAAAGGGTACGACGTAATCTTAGGTATGACCTGGCTCAGCAAATACTATGCAGTTATTGACTGTCGGGAGAAGAGAATTGAGTTCAGAATTCCAAGTCAGCCGGAATTTCAATTTAACGGAGAACCTAAGGCTGTCAAGAGAAAAACTCAGATGGCTACTTCAGAAATTCAGAAGAAGAAAGTACCGGTTGGGGATGAGTTCCCAGAAGTGTTTGCTGAAATCTCAGGACTTCCGCCTGACAGGATGATTGAATTCTCCATTGACACTGTTCCAGGCACAGTCCCAATATCCAAAGCTCCGTACAGAATGGCACCCATTGAGTTGGAAATTCTAAAGAAACAGCTGCAAGAATATTCTGACAAGGGATTGATTAGACCAAGTGCTTCACCCTGGGGAGCTCCAGTACTATTGGCAAACAAAAAGGATGGTGGTAAAAGGTTATGTATCGATTATAGAGAATTGAACAAAGTTACCATCAAGAACAAGTATCCCTTACCAAGGATTGATGACCTGTTTGACCAACTACATGGAGCCCGAGTATTCTCTAAATTAGATTTACAATCGGGTTACCATCAGCTAAAGGTGAAGAAAGAAGATATTCCAAAGACAGCATTCAGGACCCGTTATGGCCACTATGAATTTCTAGTTATGCCTTTCGGAGTCACCAATGCCCCTGCAGTTTTCATGGATTTGATGAACAGAGTGTTCTCGCCATATTTGATCAGTTCGTAGTTGTCTTTATAGATGACATCTTGATCTATTCAAAGAACAACCGAGAGCATGCAGAACACTTGAGGATAGTATTACAGACTCTTAAACAAGAGCAGCTTCATGCTAAACAGAGCAAATGTGACTTCTGGTTAGACCGTATAGCCTTCCTTGGGCACATGATTTCAGCAGAAGGAATTTCAGTTGATCCCAGCAAAATCCAGGCAGTAAAGGACTGGCCAATTCCAAAGACAGTGACTGAAATTAAGAGTTTTATTGGATTAGCTGGATATTACAGACGCTTTGTCCAAGATTTCTCAAAGATTGCAGCCCCGTTAACAAAGCTCACCCGAAAAGGAGAAAGGTATATATGGACAGAGGAATGTACTGCAGCATTTGAACAATTGAAGAAAGACTCATTACAGCTCCAATCTTGAAGACTCCCTCAGGAAGAGGAGGGATGGTCATATACAGTGATGCATCAGGAAAAGGCCTGGGGTGTGTACTAATGCAACATGATCATGTCATAGCTTATGCATCCAGGCAATTGAAGCCACATGAGCGAAATTACCCAACTCATGACTTAGAGCTGGCAGCAGTAATATTCGCCCTAAAGATCTGGAGGCATTATCTTCTGGGAGACAAAGTGTTAATATACACGGATCACAAGAGCCTTAAGTATATTTTCACACAGAAGGATTGAACATGAGACAGAGACGGTGGCTTGAATTAATGGCGGACTATGATATAGACTTGCAATATCATCCGGGCAAGGTCAATACAGTACCAGATGCATTGAGCAGGAAGCCAGAAAATAGAATACTAGTCCAACTTACTCAACAGAAGGAGTTAATTCAAGACATCATAAGATTGGACTTAATGTTAGTACAAAGGACTGATAAGGCAGGACAGTTAATGACCCTTCAGATTCAATCAGCATTGATAAATGAGATTAAAGAAGCCCAAAAGAAAGACCCCAGATTACAGAAATTCAGAGCTCAAGTAGAAGCTGGATTGAGAACAGATATCCATATTCATACGGATGATGCACTATACTTTGGTAACAGAATTTGCGTTCCCAAGGAGAAGTTCGACAGAAAATTCTAGCAGAAGCACACAGTTCAGCCTATTCCATACACCCAGGGGGAACTAAAATGTATCAAGATATAAAGAAACAGTTTGGTGGAATGCTATGAAAAGAGAGATAGCCCAGTATGTAGCCAAGTGCTTAGTTTGTCAGCAGATAAAGATAGAACATCAAAGAACAGCTGGACTTCTACAACCCTTACCAATACCCGAGTGGAAGTGGGAACACATCACCATGGATTTTGTCACGGCACTACCTCGTAGTCCTAAGGGTAATAATGCAGTTTGGGTAATCATTGATCGCCTCACAAAATCAGCTCACTTCATACCATTCAGGGTAGGTCAAACAACAGAAGTCCTGGCAGACAAATACATGAAGGAAATAGTTCGTCTACATGGAGTTCCAGTCAGCATCGTATCAGATAGAGACACAAGATTCCGATCACATTTTTGGGAAAGTCTCCAAGAAAGTCTAGGAACTCGTCTGAAATTTAGCACTTCATACCATCCTCAGACAGACGGACAATCTGAACGGACTATCCAAATTCTGGAAGACATGCTACGAGCCTGCATGATTGAATTCAAGGGATCATGGGAAGACTATCTTCATCTGGCAGAATTCTCTTATAATAACAGTTATCAGGCCAGTATCAAGATGGCACCGTTTGAGGCATTATATGGCAGAAAATGTAGATCACCAATTTGTTGGGACGAAGTCGGTGAGAGGAGACTTTTGGGGCCAGAGATCCTAATTCAGACAACAGACAAAGTTCGAATCATTAGAGATCACCTCCGGGCAGCACAGAGCCGACAGAAAAGTTGGGCTGACACAAAGAGAAGACCATTGGAATTTAGGACAGGTGACCATGTGTTTTTAAAGATATCACCCACCAAAGGGGTAATCCGGTTCGGTACTCGTGGAAAGCTTAGCCCAAGATACATCGGCCCATTCGAAATTTTGGATCGTGTGGGAGATGTGTCCTACCGATTGGCATTACCTCCATCTTTAGACGGAGTACACAATGTATTCCACGTATCACAGTTGAGGAAGTATGTCAAGGATGAGAATCATATCCTAGATCACTCCGAACTGGAACTACAACCAGATCTGTCCTATCAAGAGCAACCGATGGCCATTTTGGATAAAAGTGTTAAGACCTTGAAGAATAAGGCAATACCATTAGTGTTGGTTTCTTGGAATAGGCATGTGCCAGGAGAGGCCACGTGGGAACGAGAGGATGTTATCCGTGAACGTTATCCTCAACTATTCACAACTTAAGTTGGTAAATTTCTTCTCTCTATCCTTCTCTACCGTCACCTTCCCCTTTCTGAAATTTCGAGGACGAAATTTTTGTAAGGTGGATGGATTGTAATACTCAGTTCCCGGAATACGTACTTAGTTGCGTATTCAGTTTTTCGATCGTATTTTTCGATTTACTTCTTGTATTTGACCGATTTTAGTTTTAAATATCATTTTCTAATATTTTATATTTTCTAGGATTTTCTGAATTTTCTCGGATTAAATTGAAAATCTTCAAAACCGGTGTCGACCAGTACCGCTGATCGATTCCCGAATTTTTAATTTACAGACAGATTGGAATTTCTCGAAGAGTCTTTAGACATTTCCTCTTAGAATCATATTTCCTACCTAAATACTTTTTCTGAGGATTTTATGAATTATGAAAATTCCACCAGAGTCGGTATCAGCTAGTATCCGGGATTTTTAATTTACAACTGGGATCAAATTTTGAGAAACCGCTTTCACGTATCTTCTTAGAATATTATTTCCTATCTTAATTCATTTTTTGGGAATTTCCAAAATTTATTAGATTTTCTGTCAAAACTGGCGTCGACTGACATCGACGGCTGATTCCAGGAATTTTAATTTCAAAACGATAAATTATTTCTTCAAACGAATTTCACCATGAGTCTTAGAATATTATTCTTGATTTTTGATAAATTTTGAGAGTCGTTCCGAGATACTTGATTTCGGGACGATTTCGGTATTTTTCCGAATGTTTTCCGCATCCACGACTCAAACCCGGGAATCAGTCTTTTTCAACATTTTTACTTTTTGAGTCCAAGAAAATATCTTCTCTTATGAATTTCTTTTCCTTTTTCCTTTTTCTTTATTTCCTTTCCTTCCTCCACAAGCCACAAAGTTCTCCAAATTTCCACCATTTTCTACACACTTCCACCAACAAATATCTTCACTACAAACAAATTCCAAACTCTCTCCCCTCCCTATGGCCGGCCAAGATTGGCCAAGAGAAACACCTCACCTCTCCACTTTACAAATAAACCCTCTCTTTTACATTTTTGGCACCCCCTTCACAAAATCAAAATCTATATAAACTTTTCCTTCTCATTTCTTCTTCACTTTTCACTTCACTTCACTTCACCAAAGCTTTAGCCTCCACCAAGGAACCCTTCACCCTCACCAATTCCTCCTTCATCTCCACCACAACCACCACCACTACAACCACTACAACCTCCTACCTTCATCTTCTTCCTCCTTCAACTCCATTAAAACTACCACAAACTCCAAACCACCACCAAAGCCTTCACCTTCACCAAACAACAACCATCACCCCTTCATTTCCTTGAGGCCGGCCACCCTCCTTTTGGATTGGGGGCCGTGCTCCTCTTCGCCGTCGGCAATACTAAGGCCGGTTCCCCCTTTTTAGGATTGGGCCGGGTTTGCTTAGTTGTCGACATCGCCGTAGACTTTCCGGTAATCGCTTGCGATTATTCCGGCGGTCGTTTTGGTGATAAGTTGAACAAGAACTCTCTCGGATCGTTGGACGCATAAGAACGTTTTTAGGCGAGTAACTTTACTCGCCAAGACATGGACTTGTAAACTCATTTTTATTATTGTATTTTATGTCGTGCGGTGTGGCTGTACTGTTAGACGCGGAGTTACCTCCTGCGTCTAGGCATTTCCTTAAACGCGGCCTTCGCGTTATTGTATCGATGCGACGCAAAGCTAAAACTCGCGTCTGTGTTCTATTTATATTGACATGACGCGGAGTTATACTCACGTCGCGTTCTCCTCATGCCCTGATTTAAACGCAGGTCACGAGCCTCGCGTTTTGATACCTTCGTGACGCGATTCCCGCGTCTGAGAGCCCCGCGTCTGCTATTTTCGCGTCTGCTATGCCCATGTCGATGTTCTTCTTGCATTAACGCGACGCAGAACCCATGTCCGCGTCCGCGTTCTCCTCGCGTCCTGACCTGAACGCAGACCTCGCGTTTGCGGCACCCTTTGCGATGCGAACCCCGCGTCTGCTATTTTCGCGTCTGATACTTTCGCGTCTGCTATTTTCGCGTCTGCTACTCCCAGACGAATATCACTTCTTATCATGCTATCTCTTGACACCAAGCATGATACACTTGACTCTTATAATTATCACGATAATGGGAATGATAACCGGACATCATGCTTTACTAACTTGATTACGTAATAGTACGAATTGTACTCCTGATATTCCAGACTTGCTCCTGCTCATTCCCGAAATCTGATAATTATCTAAAGGACTCTTAAAATGAGACAACTTGCATCGGGTCGGGGGAAATATGCGGCTATCAATATATGTTCGTGTTTACAGTGGCATTAGGTATGTTGTGCAACTAAAACTTCCGGTCTGACCTGTGGGCCTCCAGGCGACCGAGGGGAGTGCTGGCTCCCTCTTCCTGATACCATCATGATAAAGGGCATACATAAGTCCCTCCTGTTAGCCTTGCGGCTGGTTCCGTCACCAAGCAACGGAACAATCCTGGACCGTGGTCCCGGGCATGTACGGGACCCACTGTAAACATAGTTCGTTGATACCCCCGCTGGTTTCCAATAACAACCTTGCTTTACTCGGATATGGATCTATGTGCGCTGGGACGCTAGTTCACATAGCTAGATATCAAAGTAAGACAAGTAATAATAATAAAAGACGCCAACTGTAGATCTGTTGTATACGCCTGGATTACGGGGATATGAGATAAAGGTATATGGATGAGGGTTCCTTGTTTGGATTATTCCTTCGAGGTACTAGTCTCATAAAGCCGTAACCTAAGCTTGTACAACGTCTTTTCAGCTTTAACTGTTATGCTCCATTACTTGCTGGCTGAATATTTATTATACTGTTCCAACTCTCCTGCTCTTGTTCCTTTGCCACTCGGCTGTAACCTGATCATTTGTTTGGGAGGTCCTGACTCCCTTGATTTGTATGTTCAGGTTTCCGAAGATTGGATCGAAGTGGAGCCGTCCACAGAAGATCAAGCTTTCCTTGTTGAGCAGGCCGACTAGTTTCAGTTCCCTTTGTGCCAGACTTTTCTCTTCGACTCACGGGATCTTCGTCCAACTCGTGAGCATTTTGTGTTCATATTGTAAATCGTACTTTTGGACTTGGTTGTGATATAAGACACATGTTACTGTGTATAGTATATCATATCCTGTGATAACTTTGTAATTTGTACTTCTTAAGTTGGCATATGAATGAATACCACGCTTTGTTGTACTCTGATTCTTTCTTGTACTAATGCTTAGCGTATATACGTGAGGGTATTTCTGACCTGCGATATACGTCGCAGTGACGTCCCCGTACCGTGGGATCGGGGCGTTACAGGTTGGTATCAGAGCCTAGGCTCTCACACCTATAGTACAATCAAGCAGTAAATTAATGGAATTACTATTGCCAACTACAATGTACAAAGTTATCTAGTCCTTCTTGATTCATTCCCTTATGTCCTAAAATCCTTCCATTTTTCCAGTTTCCAGTCATCTTTTACCAACATAAGTATGGATAGATAGAAGGACGAGTCGTAAACAACTCAGGACAAGTATCAAACGGACCCACGGGAGAGAATGCCGATATTCTGAGGATTATCCAGACGATGATGGAAAATCAGCAACAACAGACAGAACTCCTTAGGCAAGAGTTAGCAGCTCTAAAGAACAAAGGCCAGGGAATATATCAGACTTTAGACGATTGCAACCAGCCATTTTCACAGGAGGAGAGAAACCACTAGATGCTGAACAATGGCTGATTGACACCACAGATCGTTGAACGCAGCCCGAGTTCCAAAGGAAAATCAAGTAGAGGTTGCCAAGATTCAATTGAAGGATGTAGCCAGAACCTGGTGGCTAGCTGAGGAGGCAAGATTGGACAAACCTGTCACCTGGGACACATTTTCCAAGAGCTTCTATAGCAGATTCTTCCCTGCCACGGCTCAGAAAGATATGGAAGAACAGTTTATCCGACTTCAGCAATGGAATCGGTCCGTGGATGAGTACGCCGCAGAATTTTTAAGACTCAGCCGCTTTGCTCCATACATGGTGACTGATGAGGAGAAGCGGGCAAGTAGATTCCAACAGGGCCTACAAAATGGACATCCAAGTCTTTCTAATGCCCCAGCAGCTGAAAACCTATTCCGAAGTCCTCACCATAGCTCGAGAAGTGGAGCGTGGACTGGAGAAGAAGAAAGTTAACCTGATAAGGAATCAGGCCATGAAGAGGCCATTTCCACAAATGGGGAGAGGAGGCCCATTCAGAGCAGCAAAAGTTCAGACAATGAGACGACCATTCCGACAGCTCCTTTCCAGATGGCCAACCGTTTACCTTCTGTAGCTATTGCCAGAAACCAGGGCACTCTCGACAAAAATTGCCGTAGTGCAAATGGATTATGTCTGGTGTGTGGTTCTCGTGACCATACCATAGAAGCCTGTCCTCATAAAAGAATGGGGATAGCCAACCAAGCCTTGCCGGCACTTCCAGGACCAATTGGACAGAGGAACCAAGGACCAATGGTTAGGAGAGCTCTTCCCCCTCCTCCACAACAAGCTATTCGCCCAGTCCAAAGAGGAGTTAGGACTGCAGCAGGACGTGTGGAAAGGGACAAGCTTACAATTTGACAGAGGAAGAAGCCGAAGCTTCTGAAGAGGTGGTAACAGGTAAGATCAGGGTACACTCAAAACCTGTTCTAGCCTTTTTGATTCAGGTGCTTCCCACTGTTACATCTCAGATCATTTGTTGCCTTACATTCTATACCTGTTAAGTCTTAGACCATCAGTGGAGATTAGTACAGGGAATGGAGTAGTCGTATCTACTAAAGTTTGTATTGATTGCCCTGTAGAATATGTAACAGAACATTGACCATAGATATGCTCGTTCTAGATACCAAAGGGTACGACGTAATCTTAGGTATGACCTGGCTCAGCAAATACTATGCAGTTATTGACTGTCGCGGGAGAAGAGAATTGAGTTCAGAATTCCAAGTAAGCCGGAATTTCAATTTAACGGAGAACCTAAGGCTGTCAAGAGAAAAACTCAGATGGCTACTTCAGAAATTCAGAAGAAGAAAGTACCGGTTTGGGATGAGTTCCCAGAAGTGTTTGCTGAAATCTCAGGACTTCCGCCTGACAGGATGATTGAATTCTCCATTGACACTGTTCCAGGCACAGTCCCAATATCCAAAGCTCCGTACAGAATGGCACCCATTGAGTGGAAATTCTAAAGAAACAGCTGCAAGAATATTCTGACAAGGGATTGATTAGACCAAGTACTTCACCCTGGGGAGCTCCAGTACTATTGGCAAACAAAAAGGATGGTGGTAAACGGTTATGTATCGATTATAGAGAATTGAACAAAGTTACCATCAAGAACAAGTATCCCTTACCAAGGATTGATGACCTGTTTGACCAACTACATGGAGCCCGAGTATTCTCTAAATTAGATTTACAATCAGGTTATCATCAGCTAAAGGTGAAGAAAGAAGATATTCCAAAAACAGCATTCAGGACCCGTTATGGCCACTATGAATTTTAGTTATGCCTTTCGGAGTCACCAATGCCCCTGCAGTTTTCATGGATTTGATGAACAGAGTGTTCTCGCCATATTTGGATCAGTTTGTTGTTGTTTTATAGATGACATCTTGATCTATTCAAAGAACGACAGAGAACATGCGAACACTTGAGGATAATATTACAGACTCTCCAACAAGAGCAACTTCATGCTAAGCAGCAAGCAATGTGACTTCTGGTTAGACCGTATAGCCTTCCTTGGACACATGATTTCAGCAGAAGGAATTTCAGTTGACCCCAGCAAAATCCAAGCAGTAAAGGACTGGCCAATTCCAAAGACAGTGACTGAAATTAAGAGTTTTATTGGACTAGCCGGATATTACAGACGCTTTGTCCAAGATTTCTCTAAGATTGCAGCCCGTTAACAAAGCTCACCCGAAAAGGAGAAAGGTATATATGGACAGAGGAATGTACTGCAGCATTTGAGCAATTAAAGCAAAGACTCATTACAGCTCCAATCTTGAAGACTCCCTCAGGAAGAGGAGGGATGGTCATATACAGTGATGCATCCGGAAAAGGCCTGGGGTGTGTACTAATGCAGCATGATCATGTCATAGCTTATGCATCCAGGCAATTGAAGCCACATGAGCGAAACTACCCAACTCATGACTTAGAGCGGCAGCAGTAATATTCGCCCTAAAGATCTGGAGGCATTATCTTCTAGGAGACAAGGTATTAATCTACACGGATCACAAGAGCCTTAAGTATATCTTCACACAGAAGGAATTGAACATGAGACAGAGACGGTGGCTCGAATTAATGGCGGACTATGATATAGAATTGCAATATCATCCGGGCAAGGTCAATACAGTACCAGATGCATTGAGCAGGAAGCCAGAAAATAGAATGCTAATCCAAATACTCAACAGAAGGAGTTAATTCAAGACATCATAAGATTGGATTTAGTGTTAGTACAAGGAACTGATAAGGCAGGACAGTTAATGACCTTTCAGATTCAATCGACATTGATAAATGAGATTAAAGAAGCTCAAAAGGAAGACCCCAGATTACAGAAATTCAGAGCTCAAGTAGAGGCTGGATTGAGAACAGATATCCGTATTCATACGGATGATGCACTATACTTTGGTAATAGAATTTGCGTTCCCCAAGGAGAAGTTCGACGGAAAATTCTAGCAGAAGCACACAGTTCAGCTATTCCATACACCAGGGGGAACTAAAATGTATCAAGATATGAAGAAACAGTTTTGGTGGAATGCTATGAAAAGAGAGATAGCCCAGTATGTGGCCAAGTGCTTAGTTTGTCAGCAGATAAAGATAGAACATCAAAGAACAGCTGGACTTCTACAACCCTTACCAATACCCGAGTGGAAGTGGGAACACATCACCATGGATTTCGTCACGGCACTACCCCGCAGTCCTAAGGGTAATAATGCAGTTTGGGTAATCATTGATCGCCTCACAAAATCAGCTCACTTCATACCATTCAGGGTAGGTCAAACAACAGAAGTCCTGGCAGACAAATACATGAAGGAAATAGTTCGTCTACATGGAGTTCCGGTTAGCATCGTATCAGATAGAGACACAAGATTCCGATCGCATTTCTGGGAAAGTCTCCAAGAAAGTCTAGGAACTCGTCTGAAATTCAGTACTTCATATCACCCCCAGACAGACGGACAATCTGAACGGACTATCCAAATTCTTGAAGACATGCTAAGAGCCTGCATGATTGAATTCAAGGGATCATGGGAAGACTATCTTCATCTGGCAGAATTCTCTTATAATAACAGTATCAGGCCAGTATCAAGATGGCACCGTTTGAGGCATTATATGGCAGAAAATGTAGATCGCCAATATGTGGGACGAAGTCGGTGAGAGGAGACTTTTGGGGCCAGATATACTAATTCAGACAACAGACAAAGTCAGAATTATTAGAGATCACCTCCGGGCAGCACAGAGCCGACAGAAAAGTTGGGCTGACACAAAGAGAAGACCATTGGAATTCAAGACAGGTGACCATGTGTTTTAAAGATATCACCCACCAAAGGGGTAATCCGGTTCGGTACTCGTGGAAAGCTTAGCCCAAGATACATCGGCCCATTCGAAATTTTGGATCGTGTGGGAGATGTGTCCTACCGATTGGCATTACCTCCATCTTTAGACGGAGTACACAATGTATTCCACGTATCACAGTTGAGGAAGTATTTCAAGGATGAGAATCATATCCTAGATCACTCCGAACTGGAACTACAACCAGATCTGTCCTATCAAGAGCAACCGATGGCCATTTTGGATAGAAGTGTTAAGACCTTGAAGAATAAGGCAATACCATTAGTGTTGGTTTCTTGGAATAGACATGTACCGGGAGAAGCCACGTGGGAAAGAGAGGATGTCATCCGTGAACGTTATCCTCAACTATTCACAACTTAAGTTGGTAAAACTCTTCCTTCCTATCCTCTCTACCGTCACCTTCCCCTTCCTGAAATTTCGAGGACGAAATTTTTTGTAAGGTGGATGGATTGTAATACCCAGTCCCGGAATACGTACTTAGTTGCATATTCAGTTTTTCGATCGTATTTTTCGATTTACTTCTTGTATTTGACCGATTTTAGTTTTAAATATCATTTTCTAGTATGTTATATTTTTTAGGATTTTCTGAAATTTCCGAATTAATTAAATTGAAAATTCAAAACCACGGTGTCGACCAGTACCGCTGATCGATTCCCAGATTTTTAATTTACAGACGGATTGGAATTTCTCAAAGAGTCTTTAGACATTTCCTCTTAGAATCATATTTCCTACCTAAATACTTTTTCTGAGGATTTATGAATTTATGAAAATTCCACCGGAGTCGGTATCGGCCAGTATCCGGGATTTTAATTTCAAAACGATAAATTATTTCTTCAAACGAATTTCACCATGAGTCTTAGAATATTATTCTTGATTTTGATAAATTTTGAGAGTCGTTCGAGATACTGATTTCGGGACGATTTCGGTATTTTTCCGAATGTTTTCCGCATCCACGACTCAAACCCGGGAATCAGTCTTTTCAACAGTTTCACTTTTGAGTCCAAGAAAATATCTTTCTTATGAATTCTTTTCCTTTTCTTTTTTTCTTATTTCCTTTCCTTCCTCCACAAGCCACAAAGTTCTCCAACTTCCACCATTTTCTACACACTTCCACCAACAAATATCTTCACTACAAACAAATTCCAAACTCTCTCCCCTCCCCATGGCTGGCCAAGATTGGCCAAGAGAAACACCTCACCTCTCCACTTTACAAATAACCCCTCTCTTTTACATTTTTGGCACCTCCTTCACAAAATCAAAATCTATATAAACTTTTCCTTCTCATTTCTTCTTCACTTTTCACTTCACTTCACTTCACCAAAGCTTTAGCCTCCACCAAGAGAACCCTCACCCTCACCAATTCCTCCTTCATCTCCACCACAACCACCACCACTACAACCACTACAACTCCTACCTTCATCTTCTTCCTCCTTCAACTCCATTAAAACTACCACAAACTCCAAAACCACCACCAAAGCCTTCACCTTCACCAAACAACAACCATCACCCCTTCATCACCTTGAGGTCGGCCACCCTCCTTTTGGATTGGGGGCCGTGCTCCTCTTCTCCGTCGGCAAGACTAAGGCCGGTCCCTCCTTTTGGATTGGGGCCGTGCTTTTCTTCGTCGGTAATATCGCCGTAGATTATTCGGTAATCGTTCGCGATTATTCCGGTGATCGATTTAGCGATATTCGGCGACAAAGCTCACTTTGGACGCGTAAAGCTTCATAGTATCAGTTTTAGGCGAGTAACTTTACTCGCCAAGACATGGACTTGTAAAACTCTTTTTATTATTGTATTTATGTTGTGCGGTGTGGTTGTACTGTTAAACGCGGAGTTATCTCCTGCGTCTAGGCATTTCCTTAACGCGGCCTTCGCGTTATTTCGATGCGACGCAGAGCTAAAGCTCGCATCTGCGTTCGATTTATATTGACATGACGCGGAGTTATACTCACGTCCGCGTTCTCCTCATGCCCTGATTTAACGCAGGTCACGAGCCTCGCGTTTTGATACCTTCGTGACGCGATCCCCGCGTCTGTGAACCCCGCGTCTGCTACTTTCGCGTCTGTTATGCCATGTCGGTGTTCTTCTTGCATTAACGCGACGCAGAACCCATGTCCGCGTCCGCGTTCTCCTCGCGTCCTGACCTGAACGCAGACCTCGCGTTTGCGCGCCTTTGCGATGCGAACCCCGCGTCTGCTATTTTCGCGTCTGATACTTTCGCGTCTGCTACTTTCGCGTCTGCTACTCCCAGACGAATATCACTTCTTATCATGCTATCTCTTGACACCAGGCATGATACACTTGACTCTTATAATTATCACGATAATGGGAATGATAACCGGACATCATGCTTTACTAACTTGATTACGTAATAGTACGAATTGTACTCCTGATATTCCAGACTTGCTCCTGCTCATTCCCGAAATCTGATAATTATCTAAAGGACTCTTAAAATGAGACAACTTGCATCGGGTCGGGGGAAATATGCGGCTATCAATATATGTTCGTGTTTACAGTGGCATTAGGTATGTTGTGCAACTAAAATATCCGGTCTGACCTGTGGGCCTCCAGGCGACCGAGGGGAGAGCTGGCTCCCTCATTCCTGATACCATCATGATAAAGGGCATACATAAGTCCCTCCTGTTAGCCTTGCGGCTGGTTCCGTCACCAAGCAACGGAACAATCCTGGACCGTGGTCCCGGGCATGTACGGGACCCACTGTAAACATAGTTCGTTGATACCCCGCTGGTTTCCAATAACAACCTTTCTTTACTCGGATATGGATCTATGTGCGCTGGGACGCTAGTTCACATAGCTAGATATCGAAGTAAGACAAGTAATAATAATAAAAGACGCTAACTGTGATCCGTTGTACACGCCTGGATTACGGGGACATGAGATAAAGGTATATAGATGAGGGTTTCCTTGTTTGGATTATTCCTTCGAGGTACTAGTCTCATAGAGCCGTAACCTAAACTTGTACAACGTCTTTTCAACTCTAAATTGTTGTGCTTCCATTACTTGCTGGCTGAATATTTATATACTGTTTCAACTCCTGCTCTTGTTCCTTTGCCACTCGGCTGTAACCTGATCATTTGTTTGGGAGGTCCTGACTCCCTTGAATTTGTATGTTCAGGTTCCGAAGATTGGATCGAAGTGGAACCGTCCACAGAAGATCAAGCTTTCCTTGTTGAGCAGGCCGACTAGTTTCAGTTCCCTTTGTGCCAGACTTTTCTCTTCGACTCACGGGATCTTCGTCCAACTCGTGAGCATTTGTGTTCATATTGTAAATCGTACTTTTGGACTTGGTTGTGATAAAGACACATGTACTGTGTAATAGTATATCATATCCTGTGATAACTTTGTAATTTGTACTTCTTAAGTTGGCATATGAATGAATACCACGCTTTGTAGTACTCTGATTCTTGCTTGTACTAATGCTTAGCGTATATACGTGAGGGTATTTCTGACCTGCGTATAAGTCGCAGCAGTGACGTCCCCGTACCGTGGGATCGGGGCGTTACAATTCTTGTCATATGGATCCTCGTTCATATTACATGTATTATTGTGCCATGTTACTGTATTCATGTTATATGATTGTTTCCTGTTACTGATATGGATATTCCCGTTACTGGACATGAGAGCTGTTGATATGCGATATGTGGAATCCCACATCTATTGTTCCCGTTTCCCGTTATATTGTTCCGTTATATTGTTCCCGTTTCCCGTTATATTGTTCTATGCTATCAACAGAGCTCAGGTCCAGTTACCATGTTACCCGTATCATGTACTGTATTTGTTCTTGTTACATTGTATACTTGATATATCAGATCATAAAGCTAACTGGGGTATGGGGGAGACTCGACGGTTGATTAGATCTTATCGGGTGATGTACTGGATCCATATTGTTCTCCCACTGCAGGGGACGGTAGTGCTACCTACCAATTGCTCCATGAGCTCTCGTTACTTGATTCATGCTCCCCTCTTAGCGGAGGGCCTTGGTCTCAGCAGCCAGGGGTTTGTTTAAGGCCGTGATCCCGGGTATGCACGGGATACACCTACCCGATAAGAACTCCTCGACCATGGGTTTCCAATTAAAATAAAAATAGTAGACACAATAGTGCCGTCGGGAACACTTGTTATTTGGTTACTCTCTCGTTTGGATAATGGTACCCGTAGGCCATGTCCGGATGGGTTCGACTGGAGTGCGGGCTCCAGTATGAACTGCCAGTAGTATGGGACACTGGAAGAGAGTGATTATAATACCAGGTGGTACTGATTGCTACTATTGTATAAATATCATGACTTACTTGATACATGTATACTCTTGTTTTGTACTTGTTACTGTACCTGATCATTTAGCCGCTATCATGTTACCTGTATACTGTGTTACTTTACCCGGCACATGTTACACATTCTGTGGTGGCATCCTACTCATGTACATGTATAATCTGCATTGCATATATTCTGTCTCCTGTATTCCGTGCAGACATCATTACTGTATATGCACAACACAGTATTGTGGTTATATTGCATATGCCCCCCTGCATATTCATATGCTTATGCCCACCTGCATGTTTACTTCTATCACGTCACCACTAGCATGTTCATTTCTATTACATCACCACTAGACAATATTAGTTATGATATAAACTGGATACGACCAGAGACCTGACCTGATAAACGGATAAGTAGTGATTGTATTAAAAGATGACCTACTTATATATTTTACTGCTTACATGTTTATATTTCTACTGCTTATGATATACTTATTATATGGTATCACTAGACAACATCATGTATTATATATTAGTATCGTGCTTGTATTACTAATGTATATATTACTACCTCCTCCTTCATTTTACCACTCACTAGGTCGCTTTCTGACGACCCTGGTTTGCATGCCCAGGTTGGAGAGTCGAGTTACCGTATTCTCAGTTAGTTCATTGGGTTCATATCGGTGACTCCTCATCGAGACTATTCATAGGTATCTTGGTAATTTATTTCTGTTATCCTATTTCTCCCTGTTTTTATATCTGCTATGATCACTAATCCCTTTCTGCAGGTATTCTTGTACTTATTTCCTGCTGGAACCATTGTGTCTATGGAGGTGATTCCCTATACTGAGGCTTAACGTACGCGTGAGGTTATTTTCACCTCGCGTATGTACGTCGCCATAACGTCCTCGTACCTGCGGGATCGGGGTGTTACAATAGCAAGGAAAGTTGAGGAGATAAAATGAGAGGGTAATAAGGTAAGAATCATAACAAGAGTTGGGAGATAACAAAATATTTTCTTGCCTAAGATGAATACTAATTGAAGAGATTCACAAAACAAGTGAGCCACAAAACAAGTGAGCACTGAACTTAAGATTATAAATCTATGTTTGGCAAAATAACAAACTTATGATTGTTAAGAATAAGGTAAATTGCAACACAAAAAAAATGCACTATCATAGTTTCGTAAAAAAAATATTGAAATGAGCAAAAACCTCATGTACTATCAAATTCAGGAAAAAAGGTAGATTGTATTATTGCAAGTTTTGATAATAGAATTTTTTTTTTTGTTTATTACATTTAGAAGAAATACTTATGCTAACTGAAATATGGTAAAAAAAATCCCCTTTAATTATCTTATATTTAATAGAAATTATAAAACATTACAATAGTACAGAGGCACTTTCTTCTTAAGCTCATTATTATACAAAGATATTTTCTATCATTTCAATAGAAAATGGAGGTTTTTATGAAACGTTGATAGTACAGTTAGATTTTTAGCTCTTAGCAATTTATCCTAAGGGTTTTTTAGATGTGTATCATCAAAACTTATATATTTAGAATTTACCTCTCAAATCATTGACATTGCTAATTTACCCATCATATCTTTGATTGCTAAAAACTTGCTTACCGTTAGTCTTTGGATGAAATAGAACCAAAGTACATGATATACCATTATGTTTTAAAAAAATTAATAAAGAAAGGAAAAAGAATAGCAAAGAAGGGGCAACGATAGATATGCCTCTTTCTCTCCCCCTCCCTCCCTCTCCTCCCGCGGCCCCGCCCCCTTTCTCCCAGAGTCCTCTTGTTGGGTATTAATATACAAATATACTCCCACAACGGAAAGATAATAGAAAAGGGAATATTTAAATAGAAAGTTGAGGCCCTCTGCTTACAAGCTGAAACTTTTGTGTCAGATTGGTTCTTAACTTTTATTTAAGGCCCATCATGTTCTCCCGTAGAGACCCGCGTAACTCCCCAATAGTGGCATCAGAGATGAGGTTGTAACCCATGGGGAAGTGGCGTCCAATGTGAAGCCTGACAAGTGAAATAGGAGTTGACCAACGTCTAGTTTTTCATGAATGATTGAGAATCACAGATGGTTAGCCAGTTATTATTGTAAGATGTTGAGACCAAGGTTGACGTACCCACTTTCCCATGGGCGATCGAGGTTCGTGAATGGTTATAACTGGGAATGTAGAGATTCGAGAATGGATGACTATTGTAATCGGGAATGCAAGATCCATGAATAGGCAATGAAAGTCCGTGAATGGTCGTAGTCAGCGGATGAGTTTTCGGGGACGGCCGAGATACATGAATGGTTGTCGCCAACGGATGTGTTTCACACGAACGACTGAGATCTATGAATGATTGAGGTTTATTCACACGTGAAAAGGAATATTGTTGAGTATTCATGTGCGAATATAGTCCTATATTGAAAAGTGAATAAAAAAGTGATAGATTTAAATAGAAAGTGGGGCATCTACCTATTAGCTTAAGTTTTGGTTAGATTGATTTCAGTTTCTATTTAAGGCCCAGCATGTTCCCTTGTGGAGGCCTGTGAATTCCAACAGTGGTATAATAGCAAATCTTGATCAACTCTCCAATAACCAGCAGCAACAATCAGTTAATTATTCACAAATCTCCAACATTCATGAGAAGCCAAATCTCGGTCAACTCTCAACTCATTTGTCAGGCTGACTGGACTCCACTTCCTTGTGAGCCATAACCCGGGCTATGATACTACTATTAGGGAGTTACATGAATATCCATGGGGAATACGATGGGCCTTAGGTAGAAGTTGAGAACCAAACTGACCCAAAAGCTTAAGCTTATAGGTAGAGGGCCTTAACTTTCTATTTAAATCTTCCCTTTTTTATTATCTTTCCAATGTGGAGTTGTATTCGCATATGAATACCCAACAATCTCCCCCTTCATGTGTGAACATACATCAATCATTCACGGATCTAGTCTATGATAAGCGCATCCGCTGGCTACAACCATTCACGTATCTCGGCGGTCCTGGGAAACTTATCCGCTGGCTACAATCACTTATGGATACTGATTATTCATCCACGGATATTTGCATTCCTACAATAAATCACGACTCTATTTTCACAAATCTTACACTCTCAGCTATAACCTTTCATGGACCTCGGCCATTCATGAGCAACTCATCCGTAAGTACACCAACCTTGATCTTAACAACCGGCTAACCATCCGCAAATCTCCACTATTCGCATGAAACTAGACGCTGGGCAACTTCCTACTTACTTGTTGTCTCCACATTAAACTGTTGGCCCAAAGGCCCATCACTCTAGTTTTGATGATGATCAACTCATGTAGTTATAGTACTAATGATCTTATGTTTAATTAGTGACAGATTTATGATCAAGATCTTAGTAGGTGCATAGCTTCAACAAAGGATTTGAAGTCAAGTTTTGGAGCTAGCACGGTTTGATCCAAGAGCTATTGGATCGTGTTTGGACCAAGTCAAGAAGATGAGAAGGCTTCAAGTGAAGACTTCAAGAAGATGAAGACTTGTGTCTAGTTTCATGTTCTTGATCCAAGAGCCATTGGATCGTGTTTGGACCAAGTCAAGAAGATGAGAAGGCTTCAAGTGAAGACTTCAAGAAGATGAAGACTTGTGTCTAGGTTTGTTTTTATAAGATTTTGTTTTTAGATAAAATGTAAAGGATAGAATAGTTGGTGGATTGCTCAAGTATCATACACACACACACTCTTGATTTAGTTTGTTTTAGAAAAGATTTTCTTTTAACAAAATATCATTTTGGTTTTTGGTATTCTAGTTCATGTTTTTTTTACCAAAATCATGTTTGTGCTTAATGTCAAAAACATAGATATTTCACCATGTATGTATAGTGGATCATATTCATACACTCTATACTTTCAAAGTTGTTTAAATATCTTGTTTTTGTACTTGGTGAAGTTTTGGAAAAACAAGTTTTGGAAAAATCAAGTTTGAAAAAATACTGTTTTTCATTTGAGCCAATTTTTCCATATTACAAAAATAGTCCAAATTATTTTAACATGCCTTGATTTGTGCAAGCATGTTTGTTTATCAAAGCATATTGGTAAAACTATTTTTTGTAGATTTTATGTGATTTTATGGGATTTTACTTCAACCAAAAAGACCTAGTTTTTAATCCCTTAACATTGTTTCCTGGCCTCAACCGGTCGACCGGGACGGTCGACCGCAGCTTGAAGTCGGCCGACCTTCACGGTCGACCGACGTGCACAGACGTGCACGCCAGTTCTGGCAGAAGGGCCGGTCGACCGTCCAGAGAGCTCTGCTCTCTGGAAAGGCCCCGGTCGACCGGACAGAGAGACTTGCTCTCTGTATCCTGGCCTCGGTCGACCGACGGTCGATCGATGGCTCAACGGTCTGAAATATGACCGTTGGCCAGTAGACCGGGCGGTCGACCGACAGTTCTGTCAGGCCTCCAACGGCTAGTTTTTGGAGCCCTATAAATTGGCCATTTGGGGGCTGTTTTGATTAAGATTTTCAAGTAGATTTTTCACCAGTTTTTTCAACTCTTTTAATAGGTTTTCTCCACTTGTTTTAGAGCCAATACTTCCAATTAAAAGGAGAGTTTATCAAGAATGTTTTAAAAGAGATTTCTTGAGTTTTCCTCCACAATTTCCATCCTTGTTTTCTCACACACCCACTTGAGCTATCCATTATTTTATCTATCCATAGGATTGTGTTGTGAGAGTGTTTATTGGTGATCAAGTGTTTAGATCACCAAGGGATCTTTTCTTGTACTTTGAGGAGGCGGACGTGTGTGTCCGCGGTGTTTCGAGTTCGGGTGCGAACTTGTTGTTTGAGGTGCGGCCTCGGCAAGCCGGTGGGCTTGCGGTGTGTACGGACTAGAGAGAGTCCAAGGAGTTCTAGTGGGAACTCGTTGTAGGTGTTGCGGCACCGAGTGATCCGGTGGGATCGATTATAGTGAAAATCCTTCATGTGTCGAAGGCGGGGATGTAGAGCAAGTGTGCTCGAACCTCGAAACAAATCCCTTGTGTTTGCGATTGCTCACTCTCTCTCTCTCTTTGTCTTCTTATTTATATCTTGCATACTTATCTTGTCTTTATCTTTATATGCATGATATACATTTGTGCTTAATTGATATACTTGCTTGGGGATTGTTTGCTAACACTTGTATTTAACCAAGAGAGCTAACGCGGCACCTCAACCCTTATCTAGGGGAATCTAGAGGAGTTAGTCCAGAGCCCTTTACGGGGAATTCGGCTACACTCTTGTGTTATACGTGGTGTTTAGTGTAATAAGTTTAATTTGGTCATAATAGTTTTTAATTCCGCATTATTTGGCATTTAGTGACCATTAGATTAGCCATCACCTATTCACCCCCCTCTAGGTGATTCTACAATTGGTATCAGAGCCAAGTGCTCTGAATTTGGGTCTTACAACCTAGAGTTAAAGATCCTCATTTTAGGCTAATCACAATATTTGTACACACACCATGGACTTCATGTCACCACCCTTGTTTGACATTCTTAACATCCCTATATGGAAGGTTAAGATGTCTTTGTACCTCAAGGCCTTAGGCATTCATGTTTATCTTACCACAACTAATTATGCATATTGTTTAAATGGTAAGAATATTGAGGCTAATGCAAAAGCCCTCATGCTTTAAAGTCAACCCTAAATGATGAATATTTATCTAGAGTTTCTAATGTTGATTCAGCTTTTGTAGCTTGGAACATCATCAACTCCCTTGGTGAAAAGGATCTATATTATGCCGGGAGCGATTCGGATGTTGGAAGTGACGTCTCCAACAAGTGCTATATGGTCCAAGGGGATAACCCCCTTGAGGTAACTACCGAATCCGAGGTAGAAGATGATAACATGTCATATAATGATCTTGCATCTTTTTGTCAACAATTGCTTGAGAAATATGACATGCTTAAGAAAGATAATAAAAATTTGAAAAAGAAATTTGATTGCATGCATAAGGAAAATGATTCATTTAGAACTAAGGTTGCATGCATGGAAAAAGAAAATGAAATTTTGAAAAATAAGAATGTTTCCTTGCTTTCTAAATTGAGTGATCTTTGTGAAGGAAACACATCTTTGAAAAATAAAATTGTTTTGGTGGAAAAACAAAAGGAATTCGTTTTTCAAGAAAACACGTCTTTGAAAAAGAAAAATTTTGAAAAAGAACAAGAAAATGTTTTTAAAAAGAATAAGAAAATTGTTTCACAATCTCACCATGCTTTACATGCCACCATTGATGAAAGTGAGATTAAATTTTTGAAAAATAAAATGGATTGTTTGAGCTCCACTTTGAGCTCATGTGCATTTAATCACAAGAGGTTGGAGCTTTTGTTTTCAAAGAAACAAGCTCCACATGTTCATGCACATCATCATCATGCATATGCACATTTTGCACGTCATACTCACACTCACACTCATATGCATCCTAAGGTGTACAAATGTACACATTATGGCCGCAAAGGCCATTTAGCAAAATTTTGTTTTGATAAGATACATCATTTAAATTTTGCTAACAATAAAAATGTTTGGGTGCCTTACAAGACTAACCCCCAAGGACCCAAAAGAAAATGGGTACCAAAACCCCCACCTTGTGTTTTGATGTAGGTGAGGGCTCTCACACGACGTGAGAGAGATGGTGCCTTGATGGTGGATGCACATGGACTTGATGGACACATTTATAGATGCATCGCTATCAAGGAGTTTTGGTGGGACGACCACCATGTTTGGAGTTTTGGAACATAATTCCTTAGTTGGTAACTATTTCTAAACTCTTAGTTTATTTACATGCTTATTCATTCTTAACATCATACAGCATGTTCATGTTTTTGTACTTCATGTGGTAAATACTAGTTTAAATGTAGTTTTTATTAAAACTTGAATTTATACATGTACAAGTAGTGAGCAACAAATTGATTCATATATGTTTGCACTTCATGCTCATTTGTACCTACTATATGCACATGTATAGCCTAGTTTTGATGATTTCCTCATTTACACTTGTTTTGCCAATTTTCGTGTTTTACTTCATGTATATGCATTTTTATTCAAATCTAATAAATATACATGTATATCCTTTTTGAGTCTCTTGCCTTCATGCAAATACTATTAATAGACTCGTTTTATATTTGAGATATGTATGCATATTGTTAGATTTAGATAAATCATACATATACCTAGAAGTTTATTGTTTTTAATGAAAAAAAATTTTGTGTTTTGTTTGATAAATATAAAAGATTCATGTTCTTTTTGAGCCTTAATGACTATTTTCATGAAAATGCTATATACATGATTCTTGTACACTCATACTTCATTTGTTTTGTCATGACTTTGATTCATGAATACTTTTATGAGCCTTATCGTTTTTGAGTATCAACTCTTGTGTATTTGGTATGATTCATGAAAAACATATGATTTGATTCATGTTTTTGAAGGATCTTTAACTAGTTTTTCAAAAATTAATTTAACTAGTTATTTATTCTTCAATGTTATGAGATATACACATGATCCTATTATTGTTTCAATTGGTATCATTGAATCGTTTCAATTGGTATCAATTTGACTCTATTTTTGTATATACTCATATTTTGTTTTCTTATATATGTATGTATCAATTTCATTTGGTATACTTATTTTTCATACATATTTATGAGTTATTTGTGCTTAAGTTAAAATTGATTTACATATTTAAAGCACAAAGTTATTTATGATAAGAAAATAAAATTTTTTTTTAAGAAAAATTCTCAAGATTTGTTTTATTGAGAAAATTCAAAATTTTGTTTTATAAGAAAAATTCAAAATTTTTGAGTTGTATTGCCTATATGCAAGGAGAGCTTAACATCTCTTCTACATATAGATTCATGTTGAGTGTACTGTATATTGAGGAGCTTGACAACTCTTCTTTATATGGTACACGTGTGTAGGGGGAGCTTCACATCTCCTCTTATGCATTAGATAATATGTGTTATGTGAATTGGGGCTTGTCATCCCTTCTTCATGTAATGCATATGTGTAGGGAAGCTAACTTAACGTCTTCCTCTTCATGAATGTATATCGCATATAATCTTTCATTGACTTATTTGTTTACACCCCTTATTGGTCTTTTTGTTTATGACAAAAAGGGGGAGAAAAAGTTATTTGATTTTGTTTGTACTTTAACCCCTTTGTTGATGATTGACAAAAAAAAGGAGAAGTATTTGAGATATATGCATGTTTTCCTTGCTTAAGGGGGAGTAGTTTTTTATGTTTATGCATATATGTTTTGTTTTGCAAATAGGAGAAAAAGATTTTGTGATTTTGTTTTATGCTTGATTAGTATGTTTACTCCTTCATTTGCATACATGTTTATGAGCATACATTGCATAATTATTTGCTTATTTGTGATGCATGAGTTAAGGGGGAGCTTCTTTGAGGCTTTACTTTAATACATGCATATATAACTTCATGAGTTTTGTCATCATCAAAAAGGGGGAGATTGTTAGCCCAAAGGCCCATCACTCTAGTTTTAATGATGATCAACTCATGTAATTATAGTACTAATGATCTTGTATTTAATTAGTGACAGATTTATGATCAAAATCTTAGTAGGTGCATAGCTTCAACAAAGGATTTGAAGTCAAGTTTTGGAGCTAGCACGATTTGATCCAAGAGCCATTGGATCGTGTTTGGACCAAGTCAAGAAGATGAGAAGGCTTCAAGTGAAGACTTCAAGAAGATGAAGACTTGTGTCTAGTTTCATGTTCTTGATCCAAGAGCCATTGGATCGTGTTTGGACCAAGTCAAGAAGATGAGAAGGCTTCAAGTGAAGACTTCAAGAAGATGAAGACTTGTGTCTAGGTTTGTTTTTATAAGATTTTATTTTTAGATAAAATGTAAAGCATAGAATAGTTGGTGGATTGCTCAAGTATCATATACACACACACACTCTTGATTTAGTTTATTTTAGAAAAGATTTTTCTTTTTGATAAAATATCATTTTGGTTTTTGGTATTCTAGTTTCATGTTTTTTTACCAAAATCATGTTTTGTGCTTAATGTCAAAAACATAGATATTTCACCATGTATGTGTAGTGGATCATATCCATACACTCTATACTTTCAAAGTTGTTTAAATATCTTGTTTTTTTATTTGGTGAAGTTTTGAAAAAATCAAGTTTGAAAAAAATACTGTTTTTCATTTGAGCCAATTTTTTCATATTACAAAAATAGTCCAAATTATTTGTAACATGCCTTGATTTTGTGCAAGCATGTTTGTTTATCAAAGTATATTGGTAAAACTATTTTTGTAGATTTTCTGTGATTTTATGGGATTTTACTTCAACAAAAAGACCTAGTTTTTAATCCCTTAACATTGTTTCCTGGCTTCAGCCGGTCGACCGGGACGGTCGACCGCAGCTTGAAGTCGGCCGACCTTCACGGTCGACCGACGTGCACAGACGTGCACGCCAGTTCTGGCAGGAGGGCCGGTCGACCGACCAGAGAGCTCTGCTCTCTAGAAAGGCCCCGGTCGACCGGACAGAGAGACTTGCTCTCTGTATCCTGGCCTCAGTCGACCGACCGGTCGACCGATGGCTCAACGGTCTGAAATATGACCGTTGGCCGGTCGATCGGGCGGTCGACCGACAGTTCTGTCAGGCCTCCAACGGCTAGTTTTTGGAGCCCTATAAATTGGGTCATTTGGGGGCTGTTTTGATTAAGATTTTCAAGTGGATTTTTTACCAGTTTTCCCAACTCTTTTAAGAGGTTTTCTCCACTTGTTTTAGAGCCAATACTTCCAATTAAAAGGAGAGTTTATCAAGAGTGTTTTAAAAAGAGATTTCTTGAGTTTTCCTCCACAATTTCCATCCTTATTTTCTCACACACCCACTTGAGCTATCCATTGCTTTATCTATCCATAGGATTGTGTTGTGAGAGTGTTTATTGGTGATCAAGTGTTTAGATCACCAAGAGATCTTTTCTTGTATTTTGAGGAGGCGGACGTGTGTGTCCGTGGTGTTTCGAGTTCGGGTGCGAACTTGTTGTTTGAGGTGCGGCCTCGACGAGCCGGTGGGCTTGCAGTGTGTACGGACTAGAGAGAGTCCAAGGAGTTCTAGTGGGAACTCGTTGTAGGTGTTGCGGCACCGAGTGATCCGGTGGGATCGATTATAGTGGAAATCCTTCGTGTGTCGAAGGCGGGGATGTAGAGCAAGTGTGCTCGAACCTCAAAACAAATCCCTTGTGTTTGCGATTGCTCACTCTCTCTCTCTCTCTCTCTCTCTCTTTATCTTCTTGTTTATATCTTGCATACTTATCGTGTCTTTATCTTTATATGCATGATATACATTTGTGCTTAATTGATATACTTGCTTGGGGATTGTTTGCTAACACTTGTATTTAACCAAGAGAGCTAACGCGGCACCTCAACCCTTATCTAGGGGAATCTAGAAGAGTTAGTCCAGAGCCCTTTACGGGGAATTCGGCTACACTCTTGTGTTACACGTGGTGTTTAGTGTAATAAGTTTAATTTGGTCATAATAGTTTTTAATTCCGCATTATTTGGCATTTAGTGACCATTAGATTAGTCATCACCTATTCACCCCCCTCTAGGTGATTCTACATGAACTCCACTCCCCTGTAGGTTACAACTTGAGCTCTGATACACTATAAGAGAGTTACATGGGCATCCATAGGAGAAAACGATGAGTTTTAAATAGAGACTAAGAACCAATCTATCCCAAAAGCTTAAGCTAATAGGCAGAGGCCCCACTTTCTGTTTAAATTCATCTCTTTTCTATTCACTTTTCAATGTAATACTATATTAATATATGAATATCCAACGTTCTTCTCTCTCTGTTCTTGTGGCCTCTCTCCTCTTTTCTCTCTATCTTCTCTAAGTTTTTTGTTTTTATTAGTGATTAAATATCATTTTCAGGACATTTCATTTTGAGAAGAGGAGCAAGAGAGGAGGAGGAGGAGGAAGAAGAAGGAATTTGAATCCTCTCCCCTGTCAAAAAATAGTAGAGAGACCGATGCTTCTATTCTTAATCGTCCATTACATATGGGCAATTGAGATTAGAAACAAAAATCCCCAATTCAAATTTCTAATCCTAAAAAAGTCGATCCACATCCCAAGATTTTCGGTTAACCGAATCAGCAGGATACCAACCGCCACTGCCATATGATCTCAGCCATCATGGTGTTAGGATTCGAAGAGTCTCCAGTTACAAGTTTTAAGAATTTAATCAATTGACATGCCAGCTGTCAATTAACCACGCAACCTCTAAATACATCCAAAAGATTCACATTTATGATCCAAATCCACTCCAGCTCACAGACATCAAGGAGAAATCAAGGCATTAAAAGATCTCCTACCAACTTTGTTGGCCCAGAGGCCTTCCACTCTAGTTTTGATGATGATTAACTCATGTAGTTATATTTATTAATAATCTTGTAATGTTTAGTTTTAGATCTTTTATTAAGATATTAGTTGGTGATTAACAAGATGGTTTGGAAGCTTTCACGTGGTGATTCCAGAGCCCGAGCATAAAGATCATATATAACACTCGTTGGAGTCAAGCTCGGTGGATCACATTTTGGATCGAATCGCCTTGAAGACGGAGTTCCTCAAGAAGACATCGGTACCATAGTTTTTATTTTGTTTTAGATCCACGTGTAAAGACTAGATAGTGTGATACGCTCAAGTTCACAAATACGCACACGTTTCATGTTTTGGATATTGATTTTCGGTTTTTGGTTTAACCGATATTGGTTTTCATGAATAGATAGATTCAAAACAAGCTTACTTGGTTTTATGTATATTAGATTCATTCTATATACATGTATGTTTCATATCTTAAACAAACTTATTTTGATATGCCTATTCATGTGTTTCAGGTTTATTGCTTTAACAAAACATATTTCCGGATTTATTGTCAAAAACATGGATATATATATGTTTCATGTATATTGGACTTATGTCCATATGCAATATGCTGTAAAATGATTTAGTATCATGTTTTTGTATTTGGGTAAGGTTTGGACAAAGTTTATTTGAAAAGTAAGTTTGAAAAAATACAGGTTTTGGTTTTCAGTAATTTTTCCATAACACAAAAATGGTTTAAAATGTTTGGTATTTGTGTTGAAATTTTTCACACAAGTTTGTATTTCAATATATTATGATAAAACTATTTTTGTGGATTTTTAGAGTTTTTATGGGATTTTATAGGTAAATAAAAACCAAGTTTTCAAGTCCTGAAATCTCTGTTCTGACTTCTGCTGGTCGACCGGACCGGCCGACCGAGCTAGGAGTCGGTCGACCGACGTGCACAGAATGTGCACGCCTGTTTGGCTGGAGGGCCGGTCGACCGACCCGGTCGACCGCCAGAGAGCTTCTGCTCTCTGGAAAGCCCCGGTCGACCGAGCCGGTCGACCGACAGAGAGCTCTGCTCTCTGTTCCAGGCTGCGGTCGATCGAGCCGGTCGACCGAAGCTCGAATGGTCAAATTTTTGACCGTTGGCGGTCGACCGGGCCGGTCGACCGCTAGCCGCCAGAGCTGAAAAATCAGCCCAACGGCTAGTTTCTCATGGGGGTCTATATAAACCCCATTTGCATGGGATTTTCTCCAAGATTTTAGAGCCAAAACTTCTATACTCTCTAGTGTTTTTACAAGCTTTCAAAAGTATTTTTAAAGCTTAAAGATTTCATCTTTATTTGTTGTTTTCAAGGGTTTTGAAAAATCAAAGAAAATAGGATTTTGGGATATTGTTTTAGATCTTCATCTCTATCATTTTCAAGTAGTTTCCAAGTAGTTTTTCTTTGTTATTTCATTTCCAAAATACCTTGATTTTCACACTTGAGCTATCATTTTATCCTATTCTATAGGATCATTTATTTGTGGGAAAATTGGTTTGTGGTTGAGATATACCACCAAGTTGTAAACCCTTTGCTTTGTGATATCCCTCTTTGGTAGATGTTGATTTGAGGTTGTGGTTTGCTCCCTCTTTGGTAGAGGTTGAGGTTGTGATTTACTCCCTCTTGTATGAGGTGGAGTTGGATTTGTATCCCTCAAGTGTTGAGGTGATTGGTTGTTTGGCTAAGGGCCTACCCCTCTTGTGTGAGGTGGTGTTTGTATTGCCTCGGTGGAGGTTGTATGGTTGAGAGAGGAGTTCGGTACTCCTAGTGAATTGAAAATCCTTCTCGGTAAAGGCGGGAACGTAGAGCTCGGTGCTCGAATCTCGAAACACATCTTGTTGTTTGCGTTTGATCCATTGACTCTACACTCTCTCTCTTTATTTATGCATTACTTTACTTTGTCATATCATATACATGCTTGTGTGTTTGTGTGCCTCACTTGTGCTTAACCACGAGAGCTTCATATAGCGCCTCAACTCTTATTAAGAGGAATCAAGAGGAGTTAGTCCAGAGCCCTTCACGGGGAATTCGGCTACACTCGTTGGTTGCACTAAGTGTAGTTGCAAATTAGTTTTAATTTTCGCATTTAGTTCATTAGATTAGCGGTACACCTATTCACCCCCTTCTAGGTGTACTTTCAAACTTTGCTCTTCCAACTTCCCTTTGTAGGCTCCAGCAAGCGAAAGAGCGGGTGATATCTGTAGTTGTCAAAAATTGACCTCACAGGATGATACCACGTGTCCCAGCAGTAAGGAGACTTCGTCATTCCAAATATCCTCCCAGAGCCAATTCGGCCCACACTAAAATCACTCTTCGTCCCAATGTCCACCATAGAGCACCTTCTGCCACTCTAGATCCTCCTGAAGACCGCTTTCCGTCTCGAAGATACTTCATCCTGGAGAGCTCCTCCACTTAGTCATCCCGGAGCCCCCTTTGTTTCAAAAACTTCAATTCTACACAAAACAACCATGACAACAAATCATCTCTGATTTTCGCTGACAGTTACGCCGCCTAATCTCCTCTACGTTCGTAACGTATAACGCCACTCAGTGCGAGCAGTTATGGATAGTGGTGCATTTCTCGGCATGGACTCCGAACAAATCAACACGTGTAGATCGTGTAATTACGAAGATCACGCCCGTGCAACCCACCTTCATGCACGCAGATCAGAAGTATAAGTATACCTTTTTCTCCAATGAGAGAGAGACTTTTTGATCCTTTCTCTTCCAGCTAAGCCTACCACTGAAACTCTACTAAACAGTTCCTATAATACCTGTAATTAAGTAGATTCTTCGCCTCCTCTTCGTGATTTTTCTCGATTAAGAGTTTCACAGAAAAATCATGTGTCTCTCTCCTTTTTGTTTTGCGCATTATCTTATCTCACTCACACACACCTCACCTCTAATCTCGCTTGTGATGTGAATCGATCGCTCGTGATGGAAAATCTCCACCACAGTGAGACAAACAACTTTATTATGCAAATTCATATATATAAAGTTCCTAAAAATGATTGGATATTATTCTCTTAATGTTGTGCCTTAAATTCGTGATACAAAAGCAATTGTGATCCGGGCATATTTTTAAAGTTGTGGATGATGTACCTGTCATGTAATTATTCTGCGTCACTTTTTTCTTCTTGAATAACTGATTGATGAATTTTATGTATATTTTGTGAAATTGTAACAATAATTGTAGATTTCGCAATCAACTTTCTCTTGTTTCCCGCGATCATGGTTCATGATGCTTTGCAACAAGTGCCATATGTAGCATTTCACTAGACACTAATAACAAGATATTAAAAAAATTATCTTTGGTTCATCAAACTTTTCGATCAACTCGAACTAGTACTCTATAGATAAAAACGAGTCTTAACAAACTGCCATTGCTCTCTTGTTCATCATAAAGTCGTCACTGTATAATAATTCAGGGTATGTGCGTGTATGAGAAATGTTTTAATATACATAAGATATATCATAAGAGTTTATAAACACTAATGAAAATATACTGTAACACATTCATATTCATGATTCGAATCATTAATTATGATCTACATGTTCTAAAACTCATATGAATCAAATTTTATGTGATTTGAAACTTTCTATATATCCTACAATTCAAGCAAATATAAAAATTAATTTTTAAGATCGCTATAGATCACTCATTTTAGATCATGAGATGGAGATGCTAAAAAGTTTTAATTCACATAAAATTTAATCCATATGAGTTTTAAATTATGTAGATTATAATTATTAGTTTCGATCATGAATATGAATGAGTTATGGTGTACATATGTGTATGTAAACTCTTATGCCTATCCAATTTTTTTATTTTCTTGATTTGTGGGATAAAAAGCTTCAAATCATATGAAATTTATTCCATATGAGCTTTAAAACATGTAGATCATAATCAATGATTTGAATCATGAATATGGATGTGCTATAGTCTATTTTCATAGGCGTAGGTAAACTCTTATTTACTATATTAAAACCTCCCCATCTCTCTCTCTCTCTCTCTCTCTCTCTCTCTCTCTCTCTCTCTCTGTGGTGTATGTGTATATGAGGAATATGTATATCAGATGTCATCTGAGAGGCTCCTGTCAGATGGCAGCTGATTTCTCCCTCTTCTCACAATTTTTTTGATCCAAACTTGTCAAAATGTAATTCATCCCCTAATATGTAAATTTAAAAAATTTACATGTATTTAAAAAAATTTACATGTTTTGGAATCCATTTGATAATGTATCTAATAGTTATAAAAGTCATATTGTTGAAAAATCATTAAACTTTAAACCATTAGAAACATAATCAAATGGACTCCAAAAGAGTGATTTTTTGTAAATATACATCTTAGAGGATGGATTACAATTTGGTAAGGTTGGATAAAAAAAAAATGTGAGAAAGAGGAGAAATCAACCGCCATCTGACGGGATCAGATGGCATTTGATATACATATTCCTCTCTCTCTCTCTCTCTACACACACACACACACACACTTGTGTAGTTCTGAGAGGATTTGAACCTGAATCTTTTCCACTCAAATACAACCATACATCATCCGAATATAAGATCCATTCCGTTAAAGTTGATCTATATTATTTCAAATATCTATAAACCAAAAATTAAGTATTTCAAATACTTTTTACCCATGCATCAAGTAGGAAAAAAATGGATGGTATAATTAGTGAGCTGATTAGTTTAACAGTGTAGAACATTTGAAATCTAACAAAAATTGGTTTGTAGGAGTTTTTTAATATTTAGATCATGATCAAATGGCCAGATCAAGAATTTGTATGCCTAAAGACATAAATCTAACCAACTCACTACTTTCAGCCGTCCATTTTGCGACGTTTGATGGATGAGCAAAAAGTATTCAAAACACTTGATTTTTAATTTTAATTACTTTAAATAATATAGATCAACTTCAACAGAGTGGATGTTATATTTGAATGTCGGATGTTGGTATTTGAGTGGAAAGGATTCGAATCCTTCCGGAACTACACAAGTCTATGTCTCTCGCTCGCTCTCTCTCTCTCTATCTATATATAGATATAAATGGATAGACTTGTGTAATTCTGAAAGGATTCAAGGTCGAATCCTTCCCACTCACATACAACCCTATGACATCCGAATACAAGATCCACTTAGTTGAGATTAATCTACATTATTTTAAGTAACAAAAAAATAAAAATCATGTTTTTTGAATTATCTTTTGCCTATTCATCGAGTAGGCACAAAATGGACATCCGAAATAGCGAGTTGGTTTGGTTAACAGTGTAGAATATTTGAAATCTAACAAAATTGATTTGTGAGAATTTGTATGTCTAAAAACGTAGATCTAAGTAATATGTTATTTTCGGTCATCCATTTTACACCTACCGATGGATAAGCAAAAAATTTTCAAAATAAATGATTTTGATTTTTTAGTTACTTAAAATAATATAGAGCAACTTCAACAGAATGGATATTACACTTAGATGTCGCAAAATTTTATTAGAGTGGGAAGGATTTGGCCTCGAATCTTTACGGAATGACACAAGTCTCTCTCTCTCTCTCTCTCTCTCTCTATATATATATATATATATATATATATATATATATATATATATATATATATATATCAACTTCAACAGAATGAATCTTACATTCAGATGTCGCAAAAATTGTAATTGAGTGGGAAGGATTCGACCTTGAATAATATAGTCAATTGGATTTTTTTTAGAACTAAATTTTTTTGATAGAACATTTTGTGGAACTGAGACTTTTTAGTATAACTTTAGTGTATAATTGGTGAACATTTGGTGAGCAGTTGGGACAATTGATGAATAATTAGAATATTTTCTAGAACATCTAGAGTTAAAAAGTAAAACATTTTCTAAAATATTTAATGATGTGACATCTTACTTTATCAAGTATTTAATTATTATTAATTAATTAATTATATCAGTATTATTCATACATAATTATTAGTAATAATTAATAATTTAAGCAATATTAATTTTAAATATTACAAATAACATCTCATAATAGAAAGGTACATTTCTTGAATGATATTTGTCTCATCATTTAACGTATCCAATGTTCAAAGGTAAGAAGAATTTTGGTTCAACCGAACCGGACTGCTTTTTTGAACCAAACTGACTAATTCAGTTTGATTTCGAATAAAAAATCACTTCGGTTTGATCAAAATCAAATGTAGAAAAGTCGATTTGGTTCAATAGTCAGTTTACAGTGGACGGCAGTTTCAAATCATATTGAGCCTCAAGTCAACCCTAATTGGGTCAACCGAACCAAATCAACTCTTTGGCTCGGTTCTGTTGGGTTTTAAGTAAATTCGGTCCGATTTGGGTCTACAAAGAACATGTAAAACCGCATCGAATAAATGATTGCTTACCCTATCTATGTTAGTGGTCCCCCCACAATGTCCTGCTGAGTCATTAAAAAAAAAATAATATTGTAAATATTTAACTAATAACGATCTGTAAGAGTTATTTGCTAAACTTAACTATTATTTAGTATTTTAGTTTGTTTGATGTCGATTTATTTATTTAAAAATTTCTAATTCATCAAATCAATTAGTTGTTCTTTAATTAGCAAAAAATATCAATGGTATTAAAAAGTCTATAATATATAATGTCATGAATTTTTTAATAATATTTAATTGGTAATTAGCAAGATTTAAATACAAATTTAATCTTTAATAATTAATAATCATTAATCATCAATATTATTACTAAAGGATTTAATTATTAATGTTTATCACTAACAAATAATAGTTACTAATATTTAAAAAAAAATTATTATTAAAGTATCTCGCTAGAGAGAGAGAAACAAGGCCCTAGTGAACAAAACATCTAAGACCTGTTTGGCTAAGGGTGGAAGTAAAGAAGTGAAGAAGTGAGGAAGTGATAATAGTTTCTTTGAAACATGGGAATTGGTTAGTAAGTTTTTCAGTGTTGAATGTTGTTGGGAAATGTGGTTTGAAAAATGTTATGTCTTTTCTGGTTTTTGGATGGTAATATGGAAGTGGAAGTGAAAAAGTTGACCACAAAGTTGACCGCAAAATAATATTAAAATAAAAATAATTATGAAAATTAAAAATGAACTATAATTAGAATGCAAGTGAGATTTACATGATAAAAAAATTGTTGGTTATTTTGCTTAACAAGAATCAATCTGACAACTAATCAAGATCACTGAGATATCAACAATCTAATTGGCCAGGTCGGCAAATATCAGGTGGGAGGTTTTCCGTTCAATAGAACGTTCCTTAATTTAAGAACCACCTTTCAATTTCTTTCCTTGGTTAAAGCACCAATTAGACTGAATCTAAGTCAGTCTCGACTGAATCTAAGTCAGTCTCGATATACTGTAAAGTATATCCCCTGTATAAAGGACTTAATCCACTTATACAGTATTTAGAGTGAGGTACGCTTAGAGCGAATCTCCTTAAGACAATTACGTCCCCCGCACCGGTGCTAACGGGATAATGGACGCTGGTCTCCCAAGATACAACATCTTTCACGGTATTTGGATAGCACTACCAAATCACCGTACGGTCGAACCGTAGTCAACCAGTACCTTCACAGGATCGTTGAAGCAGCGGTACAAGGACAAATTTCAACTGAATATTTGCCTTTACTTTTTGGAGGAGCACCCACTGTTGAGGACGATGGAAGGTTGAAGAATATTTATCTTCAGAAGTCTTAGATTCAGACAACAATTCTATAAAAGAATCTGTTGAATTTTCTAATCCTTCTTTCAGAACGAATTTTGTAGAATCTCCGTTGGAAGTCGCTTCAGAAACCGAGTTACGGATTTCCCACTTCCCGTTTGGAAGTCACTTCAGAACTCCCTTTGGAAGTCACTTCACTTCAGAACTCTACTTTGCAATTCAGAATGCAAAACTTAATTGCAATTCAGAATTCAGAGAGAGAAGAGAAGATTGGTGTTGTTGTTGATGTGTTTCAATAGAGAGTTTGGAATGCTTTATATAGCATTCCAAGAGGGGCCAACAGGTCTGAACCCAAACGAAAGGTTGCATCCTTTCGTCCCAGCAGACATGTCTGTTGGCAGCCAACAGTCGCAACTGTTGACGCGGAGCGGTCTGTTTCGCAACCTTTGGTTGTCCAATAGGTGCGCAACCGTTGGTAGTCCAACAGGTGCGCAACCGTGGCAATCCAACAGGTTTGCAACAGGAGCGGGTCCTTGGGACCTGATTCAAAAAGAATCAGGCCAGGTAGGGAACTCAGGCTCAGACTCAGACCAAGCCCAAGCCCAAGCCCGTGCCCGACCCGACCCGGCCCCGGCCGCCGCCGCCAGCGCGCGTGCGCGCACGTACGTATGTACGTGCATAGTTCCCTCCTTTTCGCGCGCGAAAACTCCAAGTACCCAAAGGGCACACCCTTTGTTCTCATTTTTCTCTATTTATACCCCATAGGCTTCCATCACACGGCCAATGTGGGACTAAATGCTTGTAGCTAACTTTAGTCCCTTTTGGCTTTGAATTAGACAATCTTTGGACTTGAATATCTCATTCATTCGAAGTCGGAATTGAACATGTGAATATACCACGTTCATCACAAATGGAAGGAGAACACACTCCAACCATCATCCTGTTGATTCGATCAACGGATCTCGCCATAATTCAACTCGAAGATTCACCTTTATATTCTTCAATTCCAACAATCCCCCACAATGAATGGAGATTCAAGGAAATGACACACAAAGAGACTGACTCTATTGTGAAAGGTACTTGAGAAAAGAAACTGCATAAGGATAGGTGAATTAGGTCTTGAACCTTCCATAGCGAAAGCTTTATCGGACTTACTGGCTAATCAGTGAACTAGGTTTTGAACTGTTAGCCGTTAGTGTAAGCCAAGTCAACAAGCTTCACACAGTGACTTTTCAAATCAACTTTGGTTCTCTGTTGTGTCCGTTTTGGCCCTGGACATTCTTGGTTTCAGAGAGTATCTTTAGGGAATAACAGCCTCCATAGAGATTCCCAAAGAGCCGACCCAACTCTATACTCACATAGGTGATGGACCTATTAAGAGTAGTCTACTCTACTCCACTTGTTTAGTAACAAGATATAGGCATCATTAAAAGCATTTAAGCTTATCCTTAATCCACTTGTAGAAAAGCACTTATGTGCACCTTAGGAATGGATTGGAGTCAAGCTCCCAAGTGCTTACTTGCTGAGTCAATCATAACTAGTTTTCCTCTTGAACTTAGTCCGTGGGATCTCCAGTCGCTAAGTGAGGTTTCCATTAAGCTGACTCGGTAAGGTTAGGCTTTTAGACCCATTCCCCTCGATGCGCAGTTTATACGCTCTCCACTTAAACCTTTAGTAAGCGGATCCGCTAAATTATCCTTTGACGATACAAAGTCAATAGAGATAATTCCATTTGAGAGCAACTGCTTCACGGTATTATGTCTACGACGAATATGTCTAGACTTACCGTTGTATAAAACATTTGTGCCCTAAATATAGCTGCTTGATTATCGCAGTGTATACATATAGCGGGCACTGGCTTTTGCCATAATGGTATATCTTCTAAGAATTGTCGAAGCCATTCTGCTTCTTCTCCAGCCTTATCTAAGGCTATGAATTCCGATTCCATAGTGGAACGAGCAATACATGTTTGCTTAGAAGATTTCCATGATACCGCTGCTCCTGCTAGAGTAAATACGTATCCGCTAGTTGATTTTGATTCCTCAAAATCTGCAATCCAATTAGCATCACTGTATCCTTCCAGTACAGGAGGATACTGTGCATATCTCAAGGCATATTCCTTGGTATGTGATACGTAACCCAATACTCGTAGTAGAGTGGTCCAGTGTAGATCACTAGGATTGCTAGTGTATCTACTTAACTTGCTTACAGCGTAAGCAATATCGGGTCTAGTGCAATTCATTAAATACATTAGACTTCCGATAATCTGAGAATACTCCAACTGGCGTATTCCAATTCTTGTATTCTTATGAAGGTGGACGTGTGGGAGAAAAGGATTTGTATTCTCTTTTATCCCATGATCCTTGAATCTTTCTATTATCTTTTCCACGTAGTGAGATTGAGATAGACTGATTCCATCTGGTGTTCTAGTAATTTTAATTCCTAAAATTACATCAGCAACCCCCAGATCCTTCATATCAAAACTGTTGGATAACATTCTTTTAGTGGACTTAATAATCTCAATATTAGTCCCAAGTATCAACATGTCGTCTACATAAAGACAAACAATGATACATGCATCTCCAACTGTTTTCGTGTAAACACACTTATCACATTCATTGATAGTGAATCCATCTTTGATCATGACACTATCAAATTTCTCATGCCATTGTTTTGGAGCCTGTTTTAAACCGTATAAGGATTTTACCAATTTACACACCTTGTGTTCTTGGCCCTTGACTTTAAATCCTTCAGGTTGCTCCATATATATCTCTTCACTTAATTCACCATTTAAGAATGCAGTCTTGACATCCATTTGATGGATATCTAAGTTGTGCAATACTGCAATCGCAATCAACATCCGTATGGACGTTATTCTTGTTACTGGTGAATAAGTATCGAAGTAGTCAAGTCCTTTTTGTCGATAACCCTTGGCTACTAATCTAGCCTTGTACTTATCGATAGATCCATCGGGTTTTAATTTTCGTTTAAAAATCCACTTACACCCAATTGATTTACTTCCAGGAGGCAAGTTTACCAATTCCCAAGTATGATTACTTAGTATGGATTCTATTTCGCTATTTATAGCTTCTTTTCACATTTGTGCTTCTGGGGTTGACATAGCCTCTTTAAATGTTTGAGGCTCGCTCTCAATAGCGTATGCTATGAAATCTGGACCAAAAGATTTTGAGATTCTAGATCTCTGACTTCTTCTTGGTTCAATTTCCGCATTTACAATTGGTTCCTCGGGGCTTTCGTTCCTGAACGCCATCTCGTGTGTTCTTTTTCCAGAAGTCTTATCTGCTTCCCGTTTGTACGGAAAGATGTCTTCAAAGAACACAGCATCTCGAGATTCGATAATCATGTTTACATGAATATCTGGTATTTCTGATTTATGAACCAGAAATCTGTAGGCACTACTATTCAAGGCATAGCCTATGAATACGCAGTCCATAGTTTTTGCTCCCAACTTAGTCTTTTTAAGTAATGGTGCTAGCACCTTTGCTAGGCACCCCCACATTTTAAGGTAATGGTAGGAAGGTGTCCTTACATGCCATAACTCGAATGGTATAAGACCAAGTTTCTTGTGGGGTACTCTATTTAGAATATAATTTACAGTTAATAGAGCTTCCCCCCACAAGTTCTGCGGAGCTCCAGAACTTACGAGTATGGAATTAACCATCTCCTTCAAAGTTCTGTTCTTTCGTTCAGCAATTCCATTTTGCTGAGGAGTATATGGTGCTGTAGTTTGATGTATTATACCAAAACTAGCACATAACTCACTAAAATCATTTGATTCATATTCTCCGCCTCTATCGGATTTTAGAACCTTGATTTTCTTGTTGAGTTGATTCTCAACTTCGGCTTTATATGTTGTAAACATATTTATTGCCTCATCCTTACTGTTTAAAAGATACACATAACAGTATCTTGTACAGTCATCGATAAAAGTAATGAAATACTTTTTACCGCCTCTAGTTGGCATAAACTTCAAGTCACATAGATCGCTATGAATTAACCCTAAAGGTTCTGTATTTCGATCTATTGAGTGAAATGAATTTTTAGCCAACTTTGCCTCAACACAAACCTCACACTTGCGAATTTCTTCCAAGTTGAGTTTAGGAATATATCCCAGATTAGACAAGTTCTTCAAAGACTTGTAATTTACATGCCCTAATCTAGCATGCCACAAATTAGGAGACTCAGGCAAATAAACAGAAGAATTTTCTTTATTTATAAGCTTCGGATACAAATACATAGACTTTTTATCTACCACTGCAAAATTGGCTTTAAAAAGTTCATCAACAAGATAGCCCTTTCCCACATACATCCCTCCCTTAGTAAGTACAAATTTGTCGGATTCAAATACAATTCTAAATCCTTTCTTACTAAGCATTGATCCGGAGATCAGATTCTTGCGGATGTCTGGAACATGAAGGACATCGTTAAGAGTAAGCTCTTTCCCCGATGTCCACTTCAGGATGACCTTACCCTTTCCTTCAACCTTTGAGGAAGCTGAATTCCCCATGAATAGTTGCTCATCTTGCTCTAGCCTTTGATATTCTGAGAATAGCAATTTCTCTGAGCAGATGTGCCGAGTAGCTCCCGTGTCTACCCACCAATCTTTGTTATTTGTTGTCAGATTCACTTCTGACATCACAGCTGAAAGACTTCGTGATTCATGGTTGGTCATATTCGCCTGTGGGTGGCTCTTCTTATTCTTCTTTAGATGGCTGCGACATTCATTGGCCTTATGCCCTTCTTTGTTGCAGATGTAGCAGGTTCCTTTGAAGCGCATGCTTTTGCCGTCTTGGGCCTTGCCTTTGTACCCCTGGGATGTCTTCTTCCGCTTCAAGCCTTTGGAAGTAGACGCTTTCCCCTTTGAGTCCTCGATCACATTTGCTTTTGCTTCGTAGGAGTTCTTGCTGCTCCTTTTCTCGGACTTGCGGTTGTCCTCCTCTATACGAAGCCTCACAATGAGATCCTCCAACTTTAGCTCCTTTCGCTTGTGCTTCAGGTAGTTCTTGAAGTCTCTCCACGCTGGGGGGAGTTTCTCCACGATGGTTGCAACCTGAAAAGTTTCAGGAAGAATCATACCTTCGGCCTCTATCTCGTGTAAGATAAGTTGGAACTCTTGCATCTGACTGATGACAGTCTTGCTATCCACCATTTTGTACTCTAGAAATCGTCCAACGACGAACTTCTTGGTACCAGCATCTTCAGTCTTATACTTCTTGTCAAGACTGGCCCATAACTTCTTTGCCGTAGTGATCGGACTGTAGACATTGTAAAGAGAGTCATCCAGTCCATTAAGAACATAATTTCGGCAAAGGAAGTCACCTTGTGTCCAAGCATCGACTGCAAGGACTGAGTCCCGATCAGTTCCGGGTTCTGGTGGATCCTCCTGCAGGAATTTGGCCAGATGAAGAGTGGTCAAGTAGAAGAGCATCTTCTGTTGCCACCTCTTGAATTCTGTGCCATCAAACTTTCCTGGCTTCTCCGGCTTCGGTTTAGGAAGTGGAGTAGGCATCAAACCTTGGAGTGGTATGTTTGTTGCCTTACTGGAGGTATCTTGATTTGTCTCAGACATTTTTTCTGCAAGTTCAAGCAGAACAGAAGTAAGAAACGTTAATTGTCTTAAGATTGTTGGTTATTCTGCTTAACAAGAATCAATCTGACAACTAATCAAGATCACTGAGATATCAACAATCTAATTGGCCAGGTCGGCAAATATCAGGTGGGAGGTTTTCCGTTCAATAGAACGTTCCTTAATTTAAGAACCACCTTTCAATTTCCTTCCTTGGTTAAAGCACCAATTAGACTGAATCTAAGTCAGTCTCGACTGAATCTAAGTCAGTCTCGATATACTGTAAAGTATATCCCCTGTATAAAGGACTTAATCCACTTATACAGTATTTAGAGTGAGGTACGCTTATAGCGAATCTCCTTAAGACAATTACGTCCCCCGCACCGGTGCTAACGGGATAATGGACGCTGGTCTCCCAAGATACAACACTCTTTCACGGTATTTGGATAGCACTACCAAATCACCGTACGGTCGAACCGTAGTCAACCAGTACCTTCACAGGATCGTTGAAGCAGCGGTACAAGGACAAATTTTAACTGAATATTTGCCTTTACTCTTTGGAGGAGCACCCACTGTTGAGGACGATGGAAGGTTGAAGAATATTCTTCTTCAGAAGTCTTAGATTCAGACAACAATTCTATAAAAGAATCTGTTGAATTTTCTAATCCTTCTTTCAGAACGAATTTTGTAGAATCTCCGTTGGAAGTCGCTTCGGAAACCGAGTTACGGATTTCCCACTTCCCGTTTGGAAGTCACTTCAGAACTCCCTTTGGAAGTCACTTCACTTCAGAACTCTACTTTGCAATTCAGAATGCAAAACTTAATTTGCAATTCAGAATTCAGAGAGAGAAGAGAAGATTGGTGTTGTTGTTGATGTGTTTCAATAAAGAGTTTGGAATGCTTTATATAGCATTCCAAGAGGGGCCAACAGGTCTGAACCCAAACGAAAGGTTGCACCCTTTCGTCCCAGCAGACATGTCTGTTGGCAGCCCAACAGTCGCAACTGTTGACGCGGAGCGGTCTGTTTCGCAACCTTTGGTTGTCCAATAGGTGCGCAACCGTTGGTAGTCCAACAGGTGCGCAACCGTTGGCAATCCAACAGGTTTGCAACAGGAGCGGGTCCTTAGGACCTGATTCAAAAAGAACCAGGCCAGGTAGGGAACTCAGACTCAGACTCAGACCAAGCCCAAGCCCGTGCCCGACCCGGCCCGGCACCGGCGGCGCGCGTGCGCGCACGTACATATGTACGTGCATAGTTCTCTCGTTTTCGCGCGCGAAAACTCCAAGTACCCAAAGGGCACACCCTTTATTCTCATTTTTCTCTATTTATACCCCATAGGCTTCCATCACACGGCCAATGTGGGACTAAATGCTTGTAGCTAACTTTAGTCCCTTTTGGCTTTGAATTAGGCAATCTTTGGACTTGAATATCTCATTCATTCGAAGTCGGAATTGAACATGTGAATATACCACGTTCATCACAAATGGAAGGAGAACACACTCCAACCATCATCCGGTTGATTCGATCAACGGATCTCGCCATAATTCAACTCGAAGATTCACCTTTATATTCTTCAATTCCAACAAAAATTAACTGTTTTGTGCTACAACTTATTACAAATGAGATTTATATGACCACAAAATTAGCTGTAGCACTCTGAAAGTGAGGATATGGCTGTGTGAAATAGAAAAGAGAAAAGAGAGAAGGAAAATGAGTTTTCTTATTTTCCATTTCCTGTGTTTGGATAGATAGGAAAGTGAGCAATTATACTTTCTCATTTTCTTACTTCCGCCTACTTCCTTGCAACCAAACACGAACTGCAACTCCAAATACTTTGGTTTGTTGAAGGACAGAAAGAGAGAGAGAGAGAGAGAGAGAGAGAGAGAGAGAGTACTTCGCCCCTCAACATTCAACAGGTCCTCATCCTCAGGTGCATGCTAAAATTTCTCCAAATGGTGGGCCCATTCGATGCACAATGCGTGTCGACTGTGAAGAACATGAATGATGTGCATGCAAATTGCATGGGAACATCATGAAGTGGACAGGACCACATCGTAGAGAGTCATGGAGATGAGGACATCAAGACCATGCGAGAATTTAAAACAAGTTCGTATTACGATTTCACATCACATGACTAACTTAAATTTTCACGCGCATTCTACACTTGGCCTCTTTTTGTTCCATTTATTTCTATTTTTAGTTGCACTTCTTGCCCATCTTTTATTTAACAAAGGAAAAGGAGAAAAAAAAATAAAATCAACAAAGTTGTTAGCATGCAAGCAAGAGTGCATTGGATTGGGTCTGAAGACTTTGAGTTGGTATAATTTTTCTTTAATGTTATGATGTCACATGGTATTAATTGTGACTTGAGGGATGCTTGGACTTGGTTTAGGTACTCTCTAAATGAATCAAACATGAAATGAGTAAGATATTGTGCTAATTAAAACAATAATTATTTCTTTCTTCTTTTTTTTTTTTTTTTCCCACTCTCACTCTCACAAAAATAAACGAGAAAAGAAAGAAAAGACCAAAGTGATGGTAATACTATTCTTCTCCATGAATTTTGAAAGGGAAAGGAAACGGTCTCATTAAGCTGACTTTTGACTTCCTTTTTTCTTTGTCTTTTTTGCCTTATTTTTTAAGGAAATTATAATATAACTAACTCACCCTAATTATAATCATAATAATCAACAACCAAGAAAGTACTTGGTAAATGATGAAATATGAAATCCTAGTCCTACACCAAAAATTGAACGAGACCGCGTCCCTTGCCGACCACTTCCTTAGCATTGTAGCCTTCCCTTTACCCTTGTGATTAGTTCAAACTCTCTCTCTCTCTCTCTCTCTCTCTCTCTCTGTGATCTCAGACAATTCTTTCTTGCTTGTTGACCAGTCAACAATCATTAAGGACTCTTTCTTCCCTCTTTCCCAATATCCACAAACCCTTTCCATATTTGTGATAAAGACTCAATCCTGCCCACAAGAAACAAGCCTCTAGCTTCACACGAAATAGAGAGATATGATCCTACTCCTAGTTGAAGTCTTATGGTCCCTTATATATCTTCTTGTACGCTACTACCAAGTTCTACGAAAGGCAACCCCTATGGCTCTCCAATACTCTACCAGCACTAATTCTCTCCTCCCTTGGAAGAGGTTTGCCGAGTCGCCATCCTTGGTCTCTCCAAAGAGACTAAAGGGTGCGAAGGGCTCTATATTAGATGCAACATTGCCAAGCATGGAGATTAATGACGAGGCGGGAGAAGAGGTGAGAGCGTTGAGGAAGGAGAAGAAGAGGCCCGCGAGGATTGAGATACCGAAATCTTGTGTGAGTTTGGAGTTTGGCGAGGCGGGGAAGAAGGAGGGGTTGGTGGAGGAGGGGTTTGAGGTTGGAGGGAGTGGGCATTGGTTGGCAAGTAGAAAAGGGACGCGACACGCGATGGAAGATGGCTATGGGGTTGCAACTAACATCAATGGAGATTCTAAACAAGTAAGCAAGATTCATCATCAAGAACGAGCTAATGCTACAATTTTTATCATGGGAAAACATGAACAACTTCTTGTTAACAAAATTTACTAAGGGGACAAAAAAGTTAGGTTTTTACATTTCCTATAATAGACCATGTTTATTTGAATACTTGAGTTTAAGTTCAAATTGTGCTTGTAATTAGTTGAAAGTAACATAATTCACAATTGCGATTTTTATTTTTTTTGCAATTTTTTGCTTGATAATATGTAGAGGGAAAATCTAGAACCTATGTACCCCAATCATATGCAAGTAATACCAATCCTCATAGAGTATGTTTTTAAACTAAATAATTTTATGATCATTGTACATATTGAAAATTGTACATGAATTATTAAAAGGTATATATTTCAAGAATCATCATGAACATTGTGCATCCTTATAATGCATTTGTATTTGTCACATTATGGGTAATAATATACTCATAGACTGTCATTGCTTTTACTGTCATCTGATGCTAACTCTGAATCTAGGCATGAAAATTTTTATTCTTTTCCCTTGTCTATTTCTCATTCTATTGTATTTTAAAGTTCTTAATTTCCTACTTCAATCATGATTGTTTCGAGGAAATGCTTGTGTCATGACTTATTCATGGTTTTTCTCAATTTTGAACTTCTCTTTTAGCCAATTCTGAAGTTTGAATTTGAAGTCCATCATACATTTGGTGTGCATTGACAACCTACACGCACCAATTGAACCTAAAAATACTGATTAGTTATAAAATCACAAGCATGCCTGCAGCTTAATTAAACCAACAAATTAAATATCATGGATCTACTAATTAAAAGTAGCATGTGCAACCAAGAAGAGCTAACAAAACTTGCAACTAACAACGTGTACTGAGATTGAGACATGCATTAAAACATTGAAATTTTTTTAAAAAATTGGATTATTTTTTTCTTCACAGGCTTTCTTTGGCGTTTTCGATGGTCATGGAGGCCGCGCGGCCGTGGATTTTGTCTCCGAGACACTCGGAGAAAATGTCATCAGAGCTCTTGGTGAGCTGCAGCATGAAGACGATGACTGCTTAGAATTGGCAGTGAGGACAGCATACTTGGCCACAGATAGAGAATTTCTCAGCCAGGTACCAACCAATTTGAAAATTTTCAGCTTTTGCCTAACAAATTAAAGAAAAGGAGGAGAATTCTAATAATTTTGAGATGACAATTAATTATGCACTTATTATTTTGTGCATGAAAAGGGGGTGAGAAGTGGAACATGTGCAGCAACTGTACTTGTGAGGGACGGGAAGCTCGTTGCAGCAAATGTGGGCGATTGCAGAGTTGTTGCAAGCAGGAATGGCGTCGCCGAGGCCCTGACGAGCGATCATCGAGCTGGAAGAGAAGATGAACGGACTCGGATTGAGAAATCTGTAAGTTTTTTGTGAGATTTTTGTTTATATTACCAATATTTATGGTAAATTGGTAATGGACTATTGAGGTGATAGCACCCAGCTAGAGACCTAACTGAGCTCAGGTGGCAAAGAATTGTGAGAAGTATCAGATTCAAATCATAACAAGACTTTTTGAAAAGTAAACGTTAAATGGAAAAGGGTGATAGCACTGAAATGTAGTTGTTCGACCTCAATGTATTTACATAAAATATCTTTGCTTTCTTCTTCAAAAATTTATACCATGACATGTTTCTAGTGCTTAATAAATTTTTTCATTCTTTGAATCTTCTTCTTGTCACTCAAGTCTGTTTAAGCCAAGGCCCAATCATGATTTTGCAACTATGCAGGCCAAATTATTCATGAAAAGCATTCATAAAATACCAGGCTAGCTATCATGTACCTCCTTCTTCTTCTTCTTTACATGTTATGCTATGTTATGTAACTGATGTATCAGTTTCTCACAGGGTGGCTATGTGAACTGTCACAATGGAGTGTGGAGGGTCCAAGATTCACTGGCCGTGTCGCGAGCAATCGGGGACGGGAGCATGAAGAAATGGGTCATCTCCGAGCCTGAGACCACAAGACTTCAACTCACACCCAACTACGAGTTCATCATCCTAGCCTCAGATGGATTATGGGACAAGGTAATTTATTCATCAGACCTATTTTTTCTTTCTATTTTTTTAAAAAAAATAATTTTAACGACAAATACACATACAAATATACGTATATAATTCATTGGATTTTTGTTTGATATTTATTTAGGTTAGCAATCAGGAGGCAGTGGACATTGTTTTGAGGCACGAGAAGTCTATCAAGTCTTGCAAAGTTCTTGTTGATCTCGCTGCTAGCAGAGGGAGCAGGGATGATGTTACTGTGATGGTGGTGGATCTTCAAAGTTTCTTGGTGGAGTGAGATGGAGTCTCATTTAATTAAGCCTATGTTATTAGTGATCATTTAGAACAGGTTTAGGTTTGACAAGGAGATAAAAAACTTACTCTTGTTCAGATACACACACATATGATTATACTGACAGAGAGATGTTATCTTTATATAGGAGACATAAATGATTATTCTGCACCCTCTTCACTTCTTGGAGGAGAATGGGAGGTGATTTTTTTTTTTTTTTTTAAGTGCTGAATAAAGAGTGAAATTCTACTCTTGTCCCAACTCTTTATTGTGAAACTATCATTCTAATTTTCCTCTATCATTTTCTCTTTGCTGTTTTTAATTTCTTTTTTTTTTTTTCTTTTTTCGAGTTATACATATGTAATGTATTATGATATCCTTGAAGTTTAAAGGAGTGTGCGTATCCTTCTCTATGTACTTTTCTTTTTTGTGATAAGTGTCTTATTACTAAATATGAGGGACAAAGAGTCCGAGGAGTAGATAAAAGGAAGTGTGTATGTATCTATGTGTATCTACATTAGGGTTTGTTTGGTTATCGTAATTGGCCGTAATTCGTAAGTCGTAATTGGTAAACTCTTTTACAGTTGTAAATGAGTTATATACTTACAAGTTTTACGGTGTTTGGTTGGTAATATAAATTGTAAATAGATAAGCGTATTGTGTTTTACGATGTTTGGTTGTCATAATGTGTAAGTCATAAGTGAAAAAATTGATCACAAAATAAACTATTTGGTGATTAAAAAAATTTAAATATTGCAAATAAATACTAGGAATACTAAATATTAAAAAAATAATCCAAGTTTTCATGACCATAAAATTAACTGTAAGTAAATTGTTGAGTGGTAATTGGATTGTAAGTGAGTAATAATTGACTTGTATAAGTCTTTTACGAATTATGATGCAAAAAACACCATAGTTGTAATTTGGCTGTAAGTCATTTACGAATTACGAGTTTTTATAACCGTTTACGCAAAACAAACAGCCCCCCAGTCAATTGTAGACAAGAGAAGGGGTTGTGATTCGCGCGGAGGAGAAAAAAGAAGGAAAATAACAGAAAAAAAACCCTCAATGAAATACATCACGCGTATTGATTCGAAAGACAAGTAGGAAAATACTTGAACAAAAAAGAAGCTAATTACCCAAGCACCGCTCAAAGAAAAAATAAAATAAAATAAAATAAAATAAACGAAGTATAGCCTTCAGTGTGAAGAAATTCTAATATATGTCTGATATAGACTTTTGTTCGTTTGTTTTTGGGAAATCATTTTCCCCTTTCTTTTTTCTCCATTTCAAGTTTATGCATGATGATTGAGACTTACGGTAGAGAACAAGGTAAAAAATGTTTTACCAATATAAGTGAGCCAACAGGGGGGGTTATAACTTTAGAGGTAATAGTTAGGTCCTTTTAGTGATTTAAATAACTTAGGAGTTGTTTGTTTCTTCGTCGTAAAAGGCGTAAAAGTCGTAATTCATAAATTACTTACAACCCAATTACAACTATGACGTTTTTAGATCGTAATTTGTAAAAGACACGCGCAACTCAACTATCACTCACTTGCAACCCAATTATCACTCACTTAAAGCTCAGTTACAGTTAATTTTGTGGTCATACAAATTTGTATTATTTTTTATGTTAATATTAAATTTTTTAATATTTAACATTTTTAATATTTATTTGTAATATTAAAACTTTTTAAATCACCAAATAGTTAATTTGTGGTCAATCTTTTCACTTACGACTAACACATTACGAAAATCAAACACCGTAAAACACAATACACTTTCCTACTTAAAACTTTATATTATTAACCAAATATCGTAAAACTTACATGCATGTAACTCATTTACAGTTATAAAAACTTTACCAATTACGACTTACGAATTACGCCCAATTACGGTGACCAATCCGACCCTTAATTGAACATGCGATCACAATAAAGTTACAGATCTTCTGGATATTTGTATTAAATAATGTGACGACAAAGATTAAATACGCGCAAAGATATTATATTCAAAATAAGCCTCTCCCATCATAGAGTATTAGTATTTGCTGGCACGCGCTATGCACATGCTACAATCTCCTTAATTATTAGGTTGGAGTGAAATAATTTGCTTTTTCTATATTGAGAGCATCTCCATTAGAGATTCAAGGGGCCGGAGGAAATTAAGGGAAGGTTCGCTGGTTTTTAATGATACTCTCTTAAATGTCTCTTCTATCCTTTATTTTAAAATTTTATATTTTAAATGAAAATTTTCATTTATTTATTAAATTTTTAATAAGTAAATTTATTAAATATTTTGGTATTAATTAATTTTAAATATTAATTAATTAGTAATTTTTTATAATTAAAACTTTCATGTATTAATCCAGTACTTAATAATATATTAAATATTAATTAAATTAATTTATATATTACTTTATAAATTAATTAAATTTATTAAAGCTATCAAAAAAACAAAAATTAAAATAGTGGGGTCCACATGTTAAAGAGATTGCTAAGGGATTTTTTGGCTTTCTCAAATTAAAGAACATTTGTAGGGACTTGAGTTGGGAGTGTACATCTTAATTTGTTGAAGGGAACGGATTTTCCGGCCCCTTGGAGATGATCTGAGCTGACAACCAGCGACGAGAGCCATGCACTTATCGTGGTAAAGATTACAAACTCTCACGTAGGGATACTTTGCTCATCCGACCCAGTATAGTTTAACAAACTCAATGAAGTTGAAAGGGTATGACCTAGTTATCATCCTCTATATATTGAGCTTAATCTCTCTTATAATTTTATTAAGGTACAAAAATTTAACATGTTTTTCTTTCTCTGCGTTAAAGAACATGAATAACATCGGATTAACAAATAAACGAAAGAATCTTACTGCTCGAATTACATTTTTCAGATTTAAATGGTTTTAAAAGACGGGTGAAAAATAAGACTGGCGTGTTTGGTAGCAAGAAAGTGGGTGGAAGTAAGAAAATGAGGAAGTATAATTGCTCACTTCTCTATCTATCCAAACACCGACTCCTTTTTCTTTTCTCTTTTCTCTTTTACACAATCATTTTCTCACTTTCAGAGTGTTACAGTTAATTTAGTGGTCATATAAATCTCATTAGTAATAAGTTGTAGCGCAAAATTTACTAACCAATTCTCAAGTTCCAAAGGGAATTATTACCACCTTCTCACTTCTTTACTTCCTCACTTTCACTCTTAACCAAACAAGCCCTTAAACAAATTATAAAGCGCAAGAGTTAGGTATGTGTTTTATTCTCTCAAGTCCAGCAGTAGTTCACTAAAAAGAGCATATTTAACATTATTCTAAGCAAAATAAAGAAATATCAGATTTCTAGCTTGTCCTTGTTCCTCTTTTTGTAAGTCAAGGATGTGAAAGTTTAGCCACTCCTTTTTCTTTTTTCTTTTTTCTTTTTGAATAGTCGACAGCTGCTGCTTCTTCAATGCTTCGTTTCGCCCACAATCTCATCAACATGCATAAAGCCACCCATGGTGACTTTGGTGAGTTGTCAACAAAATAGGCGGCCTTTAATTGATGGTGATGCCTTTGATGAGTTGTTAACAAAATAGGCGGCCATTAAGTTGATGGTGATGCTCACCTTCCCCCAACCCAACTCTCATCAAAGAAGGCTCTATCTATCTGAAGGAACAGAAAATTAATGTGTATGTCCTTAAATTTAAAACAATGTTCTCTTAAATTAATTCCTTACTTTTGCCAAATGAATTTCTACATCCCTAATTTTTGTTTCAACTGCAACTCATTGTTTCTGCATATTAATTTTAATTTTCATTTTAAATTAAATGCTCCAGAAGCATTTTTCTTAAAAAGAATAAGGAAAAATGAAGGAGGAAAAAAAGAAAAGAAAAAAAATATACAATTGTGCCTCCACTCCCGACTTGTGGCTTGGAGCGTAGTTGGTGGTCAAGGCAGCTGATGGTGACCCACAACAAGTGGCGTAGTCAGGATTTCAAGACGAGGGGCATAAAATAACAGTCAATAATATCAAATTTGCATAAAATGGTTGTTACAAAATGAAACTACACGTCCTACTCCAAAAATATAGCTTTCAAGCCAAATCCTCTTACATATTAAAAAAAAAAAAAAAAACAACCACCCAAAAAACTGACAACAAGATCAATAACATTATTTATCCTACCTCGTGAAAATTTTAAAAAAATAAAATAAAATAAGTAAAGAATTGAGGAGGTGGGGGCTTAGCCGCTCAGAGACTCCAAGACCTGTGCCTTCCTTCCAACTGCTTTAAGCCTTGAAATAATCATCAAACCTCACTATTTATTTGACTGAAATGAGGAGAAACAAAACAGGAGATATTTTAAAACTCTAACCCTGGGCATTGAGCCAACAGCCACATTTTTTTTTAAATTTAGCCGGCCCCACGGCCTCCCTGGGCATTGGCGGCTGCGCGGGCCGCCTGGCCTAGCTGGGCTGCCTACTGGGCAGTGGAATACATGTTAATTTTTTTTTTTAAGACCGTTGGAGAGGAGAGAGAGTTTTTTAAAATTTTTAAATTTTTGATTTTTTATATATTATTTGTAATTTATAAATAGGGCCTGATTTCGCTCATTCTCTTCCACACCAAAATTCAAATCCCTCTACAAAATCTCTCTCTATAATTCTCTATAAAATCTCTCTCCAAGACTTTAACCTCTCCAAGTCTCTATAATCTCTTTCCATAATATCTCAACAAAATCTCTAGCACTCTCCAATTTTCGTACTCCCCATAGCAAGTGAAAGTTCGTCGGCCAAAAAAGGAGGCAAGATTGGTGAAATAATTCGCCGACGGAAAATTATATTTTCGGCTTCTTGCAATCTACGGAGATGAATTACGGCCTCGACAATGATGAATTAGAAATACATCCCGAAGAAGAGGCGCAAGTCAATATTTCAACTCAAAGGTCTGAAACCCAAACTGATGACAGAGGCGAAGAAGATATTGCTACTGCTAGCCAAAAATTAAAGTCCGATCTTTTCGTACATCATTTTACGAATGCGGACACGGTCGTTAGTATAAGTTGCAAGCATTGTTCAAAAAACTGATAAGTGGTCTGCTTTCGGTGGCTATGAAACATATCAAAACATCTAAAGAGGGTGCATCCTTGTGAAATCGGTCTCACAAAAATATAAACTCAAATATCAGGTACGCTACCAATACCTCTCATTTATTTATTTCTCTAATATTAAAAAAAGATGAATTAGCACGAATAGTTGTCGCTAAACACTTGTCTTTAGTTTGGAGAAAAATTAAGATTTATAAATTATTGTAAAAATATATTAATTCTCAAGCAACTAGAATGCTTAGGACCACTCTCACACGCACATTACATAAGCTTTATAAAAAAGATAAAAAAGAATTTCATGATTTTTTATCACTTTTGATGGGCGTGTATCTATATGTAGCAATATATGGAGTGATCACTGGCAACAACATTCTTATATGGAGATCTTATTATTGGGAATTGTGAATAAATTAACAAAAAAAAGCAATTGTTTAGAGTTTTTGATGAAAGACATATTGCTTATAATATTTATAGAATGATAAAAGTAGTTTTAAAAGAATATAGTTTGATTAATAAGATTCTTGCAATTAGTTTTAATAATGCATTTGCTAATATTACATCTATCTCTACAACAACAACAATAACAACTAGGCCATTTGTCCCAAATATTTGGGGTAGGCTACATGAACCAAAAGAGAATTACACTGGATCAGACACATGGATCAGCTTTCTCTACTCATTCTTATCGAGCAATATGTCTTCACTAAGACCTTTAGCCTTTATATCTTGTCGTATTACCTCCATCTATATTTTCTTCGGTCTCCTCTGCGTTTTTTTAACTTTCCCTAATTTGATACGCTCTACTCATCGGACTGGCGCATCTGTAGGTCTACGTCGCATATGACTAAACTATCGTAGGCGGTTTTCTCTCATCTTCTCTTCTATAGAGGCTACATAATTCTTTATGCCTCGAAATGCAGGTTTAATATATTACATCTATCTCTGAATTAGAAAAGTTTGTAAACCTACATTTGGGAGTAAATTTTTTCATCAAAGATTTACTTGTTATGTTTTAAATTTATGTGTGCTAGATGGTTTAAAACAATTGAAAGATTATATTAAACCTATTAGATAAGTATTTCACTATTTATGAACACATCCACGAGTAATGAAAGAATGAGAAAAATATTATAAATCAAAATGTATAGGATCAAAACAATTTTCACGGGATGTTCCAACCAATTGGAATTCAACTTATGAATTACTTAATAATAGTAATGATTATAAAGAATTATTATGTGATTTTATTTCTAACAATATTAGTGATATTAATTTATATCCTCTGCAATAAGATATGTGCAAAAGTATTTTGGATACCTTAAAAGTTTTTAATGATAATACTTACATTTTATTATCCTACAGCATATTTATTTTTAATTGAGTGTATAAATATTTGTAGTATGCTGGAAGAACATGAAATGATTTGAATTTATTCTTTTATATTCAAATAATTAAAAATAAATTGCTAGAATATTTAAAAATAATTTCATCTATTTATTTATTGCATGTGTTTTTTATTCACGTTGTAAATTAGATGGATTGCATGACTATTTGAAGGCTTATTATGAAATTCATAAAGTGGATGAATATGTTTATGATTATTTAGTAAAAGTAAAAAAAATTATGTTTTATATAATGAATGTAATGGAGTATATAGTTCAAGTATTAATAACTCTCATCATGACCAGACTAGTAGTAAAGTTGAGAATACATCTAAACTTCGTAGAGGGCAACAACTACTATTGCAAAGAGCCATAAAACCTGATGGTTTTCATCAAGCTCGAACTCTGAGCTTCATAGTTATCTAACCACTTCATTTGAGTTTGGTGAAGATTTTCAAGATATAAAATTTTCAATCCTGAAATGGTGGAAGGAGCATTCAACACAGTTTTCAATTATAACAATTATTACTAAACAAATTTTAGCAATGCCAGTGTCAACAGTAACTGTGAAGCATTCAGTGTGGGGGGAGTATCTTGGACCAAACCCATTCGAGTATGTCCCTAAATCAGTGGAGACCCAAGCATGTCTTGATGATGGACAAAAGCAGCGTTAAGGCAAAACGAAATTGTGCAAAAATAACGTGAAGACTTCATGAAAATAACGACCACAGGAACGGAAGGAAGCGATTGAGATAAAGTACGAGGACTAAGATAAGAGAACTACATAGGCTTTGTCCTCTAAACCCAAGAGGATATGTAGACAACTTAATCATGGGGCATCACATCTGACAGAGATCTGATTTTATCTGATGTGATCTATCAGATCCGACGGCCTACATGAAAGTTCTCTAAGAAATCCGTGAGAACCGTTCTTAGGGGATCAGCTCATATATATATATATATATATATATATATATATATATATATATATATATATATATATATATATATATATATATATATATATACAGACTTGTGTCATTCTGGAATGATTCGAGGCCGAATCTTTCCCACTCAAATGCAACCCTACGACAAAAGCAACTCCGTTGAAGTTGATCTACATTATTTTAAGTAATTAGAAATAAAAATTATGTATTTTGAATACTTTTTGCTCATCCATCGAGTAGGCGCAAAATAAACAGCCAAATTAGTGAGTTGGTTAGTTTAACGGTATAGAATATTTGAAATATAAAAAAATGGCGCGTAAGGATTTTTATGTGTTTAGATCATGATAAAATGGTCGGATTGAGAATTTGTATGTCTAAAGAAGTAGATCTAAGCAACTCGCTATTTTCGGCCATCCTTTTTGTGCTTACTTGATGGATGGACAAAAAATATTCAAAATACATGATTTTTGATTTTTTAGTTACTTGAAATAATGTAGAACAACTTTAACAGAGTGGATCTTGCATTTATGTATTGTAGGGGTGTATTTGAGTGGGAAGGATTCAGCGTCGAATCTTCCGAAATGACACAAGTCTCTCTCTCTATATATATATGTATGTATGTATGTATGTATGTATGTATAGAATTCATTCGATTAATTCGAGGCTGCTTAGCGTACCCCGACTAATCCTGCGGGTTCTGTGCACCGTGCCCTTGGAAGTTTTCCTATACAGTCTCGAGTAAATCGGGGAATAAAGTTCTCGGGGTATGTGTAGGGGGGGGGGGGGGTGTGTGTGTGGGAGGGGGGTGTATTTTCTTTCATGAGTTTATAGTTATCAAGTCTACATTTTCTGAAATTTTGTATGCCTTTGTTCTACTAACTCTATTTCATGCATTGAATCAATCGAGTAGGTATCTCATATTTATTTAATCAACTGAGCATTGTTCAAAAAACACTTTACTTTAATGAAAAGTAATCAGTTTAAATCTCCTAGTTTGCAACGAGGGAGAATATTTTTCGAATTAAATTTGCAAGATAGGACACTAAGAGACATATTAAACAGTAAGTCGGCTTCGCAACATATAAAGATCACTTGCAACATATATAGACTGTGCATAAAAGCTCTTACCAATTTGTGGAGATTAAATTGTGTAATTTGTGTGCATATACTAACTTTTTTCACACTTATTCCTTTCTGCTTTTTTTTTCCCCCCCAAAAAGCAAACTGTCTCAGATATATTTACTTTAGGCAGAAGATTCTTCAACCTCAGAATCTGGCAGCATCATCTTAATACATGTCTTGTGCACATGTTAAATCAACATGCGTTAAGGTTAATGATAGAGATTGTGCTAACATAAATATTTACTCTTTATTTGCACTATGACATACTATGAGAATTATAGTACGACTTATACTGGACTATTTTATCCTGTTTCTGATTTACAATATTTATTAAAGAGAAGTAGGTATATTATCTTACCACCTGAAGTTAGAAAGCCATCAGGTCGCCCACCTTCTATTAGCATACGCGGTACTATGGATGAAAGATGTGAAGGCCATAAACGCAATAAGTGTAGAATTGCAAGCAACTCATTGACAACAATGCTAGTGTCCCAACCCACCGGCACCATCATCTTCTACTAGATAATTATGCGTATTGTTATTTATGCAATACGTTAGTATGTAAATAAATTATTAGAGTTTAGAATAATGATAGTTAAAACTGATTATAATTGTACTAAAAGTTGAAATTATGTGCAGGTGAGGCGCCTATGGGCCCTGGGCCAGTCAGTTCTAATGTTCTATACTTACAGGTACACATCAATCCGCTCAGATCGACTTGAGCTGGTATCTCTTTATGAATGCTAATCTAAATATTAGAATTATGCTTTTTTTTTAAAGTTGACTAATTGTAATTTATGTGCAAAACTGCAGGATCTCTTGGTCATCAGGATATTGGATCATTCATAGTCATGTCAGCAGTGAGTTATGGCGGATGACATTATCATTGAATACGTCAGACGAGCAAGTTTTTAATTCCTTCTCAGTTGAGATTGAGACTTGATTGGTCCTTAGTTACGACTCTAATAGAGAGTCGGAGGTCGAAACATCCACGTTTTATCTCCGAGTGAGGGAGATGATTAATGTTACATTATAAGATATGGCGGTATTTCTCGAGCTATGCATAATGGTCCACCTGTTATAATGACAAATAACAGTGATTGGACTATGGAGTGTGAGAGATTGTTGGTTATGGCGCCCCCAATGACTTTGAGGGAGGAGCATTAAAGCTGAGGTGGCTCCGTGAGTAATTCCTCATGGATCGATTGATAGATGTGTAGGCACAGCAACATGCACATGCTTATATCCTCTACACGATCGGCACTATTTTGTTTTCGGATTACTCCACCAACATGGTATATCTCAGGTAGTTAACTCTCTTGGAGACTTCGATGCATGTGATGCCATATTTTGGTGCAGTGTTGTTCTCACTTTTTTGTACAGGGAGCTGTACAAAGTTTCTACAATGCGGACTTTACAGTTCCATAGATACAATACACTTTTGCAGATAATCCAAGTACTATATTTGTTTATACTTATAAATATTAATTACGCATATAAAATTAATTTAACACGTGCTCACGTTGTTTCATCAGTTATGATTTTGAAAGAGACTGTCTATAAGCTGGCCCGCTATCAGACAGTCTATTCAGCTGAATAGTCAGCTGCCACTTGGATGCGGGTAAAATTCAACATGCTCAATTTAACTAAATGTATCTATTTGAATACATTCTTTTGCTATAATCGTATGGCGTAGTGCATGTGAAATGTCGAAAGACTTGGAATATGACTCCACAAAGGGACTTACAATTCTATAGAAATGAGTTCGATGTGCATGACCATTTTGAAGTTATTTGAGAGCCATCTACTGACAAGATACATACTTTATCCTTGATTTGTAGAGAAGGATCTCAGATATAGGGGCCAGGACTCCATGGTCCGTTTTGAGATTGTGGAGATGCATGTTTCAAATCGAGTCCTTCTGTCAGTTTGAGTTCACGTAGCATATCCCTGATGCCATCGACCAATTGATTAGAATAAACTGCGTAAGCTAGTGTAGGTGTGATTGGAGGAAAGCTCAATAATTACATAAGCCAATGGGATGATCGAGCCATTCAACTTCAAATCCAAAGATATTCTATCACACTGTTCTCAGACTATATGAGCTAGTATTTGGGGATCACTCGGTGCTGGAGTATTCAGCGTATCACTGCATCAGTCGCTTACCACCTGCTGCTGTACATGAGCAGGTATTGGTAATATCTCAACACAATTCTAATAAAAAGTTAAATTTATGATATATTGATATCATTTTATTAAATTTTAAGACAAATTTGATGGATTGTTGTATGTGGGGGAGATGGTGGATGAGGCTTTGATAGAGGAGACTCACAAGTTTTGATACCCCAGAGGTTGTCCACTTTCATCATGGGGCTAGTAGGACGGGCTGATATGCACGACCATTTAGTGCGTTAAGCCAACCAATAGTTTATACCTGATGTGAGTGATATTCATCGTATATAGAATCCGAGGTGATACAAGATAAGCCAGACCTTCTTTGCCCGTTACTAGACAACAACATGCGACGCCGAGATGATGAGGAGAACCTTGAACATGATCAGCCTAGACCATCTCAACCACCTGCTATAATGTATCGACGGTGTCGAGAAGCTGAAGAGGAGGCCGAATCATCCTAACAACACAAGACAACCAGAGTCTCAGGCTGTCCTGCATGTGAGCAAGGACAAGAACGGGATCGAGGGGGTGGTAGACTCTCACGTGCATTAACATCTTTGTTATGAGATATTTTGAGACTTGTATTATTGTGATATGACTTCATAAATGATATCTTGATATGAATTGTGGTATAGTTTGATTTGAGTTGAGATTTGTGATATGAGTTCCGTATTTGTTGAAATATGTGATTTTGATACGAGTTGTGATATGAGTTAAAATTGGTGATTTTGAGTTTGATATGATCGTGATATGTATTATTTTTGTTATACATGTGTATGTATGATATATATATATATATATATATATATATATATATATATGAGTTGTAATATGTTTTTTGGGCCATAAATAATATGTATATTATGTATGAGTTAGATTTTTTTTTTGGTTAACATGGACATGAATGATATGTATAATGCGTGTTTTTTTTAACTTAAGTGTTCTTTGTCCGAAGTTGCCGACCCGGGACAAAGCAATTTTAATTTTTTTTCAACTTTTTTTTGGTCCAAGGTAGGCAACCCCGGAAAAAAAAAAGCGAAAAAAAATAAGGTTGCTTAGTCCGGGGTTGCCAACCCTGTACAATAAAAAACCTAAAACTCGAACAAAAAGTAAAGCTAAAAAAAATGTACGGGTTGGCAACCCCAGGCAAAGAAAAATAACAAAAAATTTAAATTTTTTCCATTGTTGTCAACTCCGGACAAAGAAAAGTGACTTAAAAAAATAAAAAAAATTTGTCCAAAGTTGGCAACCCTGACAAGAAACCAGTTCGAAAAACATTAATCTTTTTGTTAAGGGTCGTCAACTTCGACAAAGGAAAAAGCTAAAAAATTAAAATTATTTTGTCCGAGATTGACAACCCCAGACAAAGAACATATGGGCCAAAAAAAGATGAATTCTTCGTCCGAGGCTACCAACTCCAAATAAAAAATGTCAAAAAATTAAATTGCTTTGTTCGGGTTTGACAACCCTGGACAAAAACATTTGGGGAAAAAAAATAATTCTTCGTTCGAGATTGGTAATATCGGACGAAGGTAAATGACCTCGCACTACCTTGCGACCGCCCCGCCAGCTAGACAAAACGCCCCACCACAAACGAGTGTGTCAGAACTTATGTTTGAAAATATTTTTGGGGAGGTTGATTTTTTGAATTATTTTAAAAAAGATATATATTTTTAAAAAATGCCCTTTTATTTTCCTATATATCTTCGATATTTGAAATTTAAAAAGTATAGATCCGTATCGGAGGATAAGGTAGAAAAGATTTTTGAAATTGCAAAATAGAATTATCAATATCTCCTACACAAAGATATCAGAAATCTTTACCTCCCAAATTGCAATCTCCCCCCTAACCTTCGAGAGCAGATATTGCCACCCAAAAAAAAATGATGAAGGCTCTCATAGGATTAGGACACCCCAATTTTGACTAAGGCACCCCCAAAAATTTAAAGTCCCCAAAAATGTCATCTTCTTCTTCTACTCCTTCTCTCCCTCTCATGCCTCCCCCCTAGACGGTGACCACCCCCCCCGGCGAACCCCCTCGCTCCCTCCCCAGCCTCCCCCTCTCCTCCCCTGGCCAGTGAAGCCCCTCCCTCCCCCTCCTCCTCTCCTCCCCCCGATCTCACAGGCGAACTACCTTCCCCTCCTCCTCCTCCCCCCGATCTCCCCCTCCCTTCCTCGGACTCCCCCTCCCCCAATCCCCATTTGTTCGGCCAAATTCCAACCGTATAGACGTTAGACCAAACATTTGGTTGGGGGAGGCCTTGGGGGGGGGAGGATGGGAGGGAAAGAAGATCTGGGTGGAGGAGGAAGGGGAGGGGAGGTCGGGGGGTTCGACAAGGAGGGCGGAGATTCGCCGGCCGGGAAAGAGCGGGAGGAGGAAGAAAAGAAGGAGGAAGAAGAAGGGCATCTTGGACATTTATTACGGCTAAATTGAAAAAAAAAATGGCACACTTGTAATATTTTGATGGGCGCCTCCATCAGTTTTTTAGGTGGCAATATTAACTCTCCTAAACTTCCTAATCATTCATTAGATTCTCCCGCTTCTCTGAGAAGCATCACTCGATGAAGAGTGCAGTTATTTAAACTTAAAAAGTGATAAGTAGCCGTAAAAATAGTTACGATTTTTTTTGACAGTTTTATTCTCAAATAAAATGTCTAAAATATAGAATTAAATTTTCAAATATTATAACTTAACCATAATAATTAGTTAATATACTCATGTAATTAGTAAGTACACCCAACCCTTAAAACCTTAATTCTTCTTTAACCTCAAACCCCCTCTATTCCTCAACTCATAAACTCTAAAAATATTAGACTCATCTCCCCTTAAAAAAAAAAAAAAAAATCCCCCATCTTGATTTTCAAGCAGTTATGGACAAGCAAATGACAACTTGAAAGCATTATAACAGCGAAAAAAATAAGTATTTACTATTTAAATTTGTTGAATTTTTTTGTGTGGCAGAAGGTCGCCGTCGTCCTCCCGCTCCAAAGACGAGGATGCCATCTCGTCACCTAAAGGTGCACGAAACAAACTCTACTCCTTTTTGTTAGAACCTTGCCGAAGACTCAACGCGCACGTTGCCGACGAGATTCACAGCCAAGCTACACAAGAAAACTCACGCGAATTGTAAACACGATCTCAAATTGGTGCTGCAAAGCTTGGCTTTTTTCGTTGTATATTCCTCTGTTTTTAAAGACAACTAAATGGAGAATAAAATGGAAAGAAAAAACTGCCTTCAATCAGGCCGATCACACAAGGTAACTAACCTAAACATGGTATGCTAAATTACTGCCTTCAATCAGGCCGATCACACAAGGTAACTAACCTAAACAGGTATGCTAAAATAGTGGCACGTTTGCTAAATTAGTGCAAGGATTATTTCCATCAATTTGTGGCACGTTTGCTAAATTAGTGGCACGCAAGAATTATTTCCTTCAATCTCCTCCTAAACCTTGTCGTGCACCTTCAACCACATTGATCATGCCGATCTTTGAGCGAAATTCTTGAAATTTTGCCCTGCCCAATGACTTCGTCAGGATATCACTGAGTTGTTCTTCACTCCTGACGAACTGCACCTTGATCAGACCCTTTTCTTCGCATTTTCGGACCAGATGGTACTTTACCTCGATGTGCTTACTCTGTCCATGGAGGACCGGGTTCTTGATCAGGGCGATGGCGGACTTGTTGTCCACTTTGAGCAGAGGAGCGCTCGGCTTGGACCCCTGCACTTCTCCCAGCACTTGAGCGAGCCACAACGCCTGGCAGGTCGCATTTGCCGCAGCAATGTACTCCGATTCACAGCTGGATTGCGCCACAATCCGCTGCTTCTTCGACTGCCATGAAATTGGGCTTTCCGCCAGCATGAAGATGACTCCAGTTGTGCTCTTTCTAGCATCAACGTCTCCAGCAAAATCAGCATCGCTGAAACCTGTTAGCTGGGCTTGATTTCCCTTCTTCCTGCCGAACCAGAGCCCCAAGTTGCTTGTTCCCCCGCCACATAACGAAGAATCCGTTTCACTGCTGCAAGGTGATCCTCCTTTGGCTCCTCCAGAAAACGGCTAACATATCCGACTGAGAACGCAAGATCAGGGCGGGTATTCACCAGATACCTTAAGCTCCCGATGAAACTCCTGTATGCTGTAGCGTCCACCGGTGACTCCGTGCTCTGCTTGCTTAGTTTCAGCCGCGCCTCCATGGGTGTTTGGCAAGGATTGCATCCTGCCATGCCGCTTCTCTCCAAGATCTTCGCGGCGTATGCTCCTTGACTGAGCGAGATGCCGCTCGCGCTCTGCTTCACCTCGATCCCGAGGTAGTAGTGAAGTAGGCCGAGGTCGCTCATCTTGAATGCCGCCGCCATCTCGTTCTTGAACACCCTGAGGTCGTCGCGGTCCGTTCCAGTGATGACAAGATCATCGACGTAGACTCCGACCACCAGTTTCGCGTCGTTGTTCTGCCTGATGTAGACGGCGTGCTCCGACTCGCTCCTCTTGAAACCAAGCGACAACAGAGTGTCGTCGAGCTTCGTGTACCAGGCGCGTGGCGCCTGGTGTAGCCCGTACAACGCCTTCCGCAGCCTGAACACCTTGTGTTCCTTGCCGGAGACGATGAAACCTGCTGGTTGCTGGACGTAGACCTCCTCCTGTAGGTTGCCGTTCAAGACGCTGACTTGACGTCCATGTGGTGCACCTCCCACCCTTCGTGCGCCGCGAGGGCGATGAGGAGGCGCACCGAGTCCAGCCTGGCTACCGGCGCGAAGACTTCGTCGTAGTCGATGCCGTGCCGCTGTGCATAGCCCTTCACCACGAAGCGTGCCTTATGCTTGGACACCGCCCCGTGTTCGTCCTGTTTTACCTTAAAAACTCACTTGACTCCGATCGCCTTGCGCCCAGGCGGGAGATCGGTGAGGTACCATGTGCCGTTTTCTTCGATGGCCTCTATTTCTTCAATCATTGCCTTCCGCCAGCTCGGGCTGCGCTCCGCCTCAGTGAACGAAGAAGGCTCGTCATAGCTTGTTGCAAGCGCTCCTCTGCCAGCAGGGCGCGTTGTGCGAAGCCACGCGGTGGGGCCGGCCCGATGATGTCGTTGACACTACGGACCGGAGCGGTGCGTCGTAGTCATGGTTCGCATCCAGGATCTCGTCGTCAAACTCATCGTGTTGCTCCGCTACGTTGTCAGGCCCCCCCGGAGTCTGGTGTGCTGGCGCCTCTTCTGTATCGACAGCCGTCGGAGTCGCCTGGCCCGTGGTGGCGTATTCAATCGTGAAGACGTCGTCACCGCCACTCCGGCTCTCCATCGTCGCCGCCGGCACCCCAGTCCCACTGGGCCTGCTCGTCGAACGCCACGTCGCGTGTCACATGGACACGCTTCGTGACAGGATCGTAAGCACGGTAGGCCTTGGAGCCGCGCTCGTAGCCGACGAAGATCATCTTGCGCCCCCGATCTTCGAGTTTCTTCAGATGCAGCGTCGTGTTGCGAACGTACACGATGCACCCGAACGTCTTGAGGTGATGAACCGCCGGCTTCTTCCTATGCCACGCCTCAAACGGCGTCATGCTGTCCACGCTCTTCGTCGGGCACCTGTTGAGTACATATACTGCAGTGCTTACCGCCTCGCCCCAGAACCATCCGGCAATCCTTTCGCCTTGAGCATGCTTCTCGCCGTTGCCATCACCGTGCCGTTTCGACGCTCGACGACGCCATTCTGTTGTGGGCTGTACGGCGCGGTGTGTTGGCGATGGACTCCTTCGGCTGCGCAGTACTCCGCGAACTCGGCTGCGGTGAATTCGCCGCCCCGATCAGTGCGGAGCGCCTTCAGCTTGAGCCCGGACTCGCCTTCCGCTCGAGCTTGGATCTCCTTGATTTCAGCCGCTGCACGATCCTTTGAAGGAATCACGGCTAGCCACATGTATCTGCTGAGATCGTCCACCAGGAGCAAGAAGTACTTGTTTCCCCTTGGTGTTGCCGGCGCAATTGGGCCGCACAGGTCCCGTGTACCAGCTCAAGGCACTGCTTTGCCCGGAATTCTGCCTGAGCCGGGAACGGGTTTCGCCGCTGCTTGCCGGCCTGGCACGCCTCGCACAGCTCCTCTACCTGCCCTATCACAGGCAAGCCGCGTACCAACTCCTCCCGAGCTAGCTTCCGGAGCGCTGTCATGTTGACGTGCCCGAACCGCTCGTGCCAGCGCCACGCCACCTCGTCGCCGCGACTGCGCACCGCCAAGCATCTTGTCTCTGCTATCTTGACGTGGAGGGTGTACAGTCTGTTTGCCGCCCGCTTCACCATTGCCAGCAGCCTTCCATCGGGTTCCTTGATCTGCATCACTCCGTCTTTGATGTCAATCTTGTAGCCCCTTTCATCGAGCTGTCCTACACTTACAATGTTCGTAGTTAGTCGAGGGATGAAATAGACACCGGGGAACGATCGGAGCTCGCCGTTCTTGCAGGAGAAAGTGATGGTCCCCCGGCCTTCTATCTGTGCCACGGAGTCATCGCCGAACCGCACGGTGCCGAGTACCGCCGTGTCCATCCTCGAGAATGCGGTCCTTGATCCGGACATGTGATTCGTCGCGCCAGTGTCCAGGACCCAGGACTCCGCCTCCCGATTCTTCTCTTCTCCGAGTTGAGTGAACACTTGCTGCTCCCAGATCTCGATCTGGGTGTGTGTCGTCGCCTCTGATTCGGAGCCGCCATGCCTCTGTTCCGCTCCCAACCCGACCGATCCAGACCGCGAGAGTGGAACATCAGTCAGCGGTGAGGTCGCTGGGGCTCCATCGGAAGATTGCACTTCAGATTTCGGCGGCGGGGAAATGGACGAGATTTTCGCGAGTAGGAGCGAGGCTTCTGCCTCATCTTGGACGGTATGGGCTTGCTCCTGTTTGGGCCTGGATCGGCATTCGCGAGCCCAGTGACCCATCTTCCCGCAACGCCGGCACTCGTCCCCAGTGGGTTTTGACTGCCCACCCTGGTGATGAGTCTCCGCGTGCGCGCCCGCGTCCTCGTCTTCCTCCTCCGCGCCGTCCTGCTCTGCCTCTGCCACCGCTTGCACCCGCCGCCGGTGTTCTCCGTCTCGCGCTTCTTCCGTCGCGCGTCCACTCCTCTTCCGTGAGGTACAGCTTTCCCTCTTGTTGTAATGACGCCGGCGCTTCTTCGAACGCCTCCTCGGCCTCTTTCAAACGCCCGGTGAGATCGGCGACAGACATGGTCGAAATATCGAGCAATGTCTTAATCGCAATGGCGATCTGCTTGAACCGAGGTGGCAGGCTTCGGAGTATCTTTGCGACAACCTTGGCTTCCTCCACTTCTTCATCCATGGTGGCGAGTTGTGCCGCCATGTTGTTCAGGCGTAGCGCGAAGTCCTCGACAGTCTCGCCGTCCTCGAACACGGCGAGATCGAACTTTCGGCGAAGCTGCTGCGCCGTTGACTTCTTCACTCGATCATCTCCGACCCTCAAGGTCGCGATCGTGTCCCAGGCCTCCTTTGCCGTCTCCTTCTTGGCGATCGTCGGAATCATCTCTGGTGGCACCGCGCTGCACAAGGCGTCCAGCGCCATCATCTCCTCTTGCGGATTGGCGCCATCCTCGATGACGATCCACAACGCTCTCGCCTTCAACTTCACCTTCATCAGGAGTGCCCACTCTGAGTAATTGGTCTTGTGAGGACAGGATACTTACTCCCACCGCTCACCTCACGAATCACCCGCTGGTACACCACACCATCTTTGGAGGCGCCGTCGTTGACCTTCTTCCCAGACATCTTTGATAGCCTCGCTCTGATACCACTGTTAGAACCTTGCCGAAGACTCAACGCGCACGTTGCCGACGAGATTCACAGCCAAGCTACACAAGAAAACTCACGCGAATTGTAAAACACGATCTCGAATTGGTGCTGCAAAGCTTGCATAAGATTATTAAGGCTTTTTTCGGTCTCTGCTGTTTTTAAAGACAACTAAATGGAGAACAAAATGGAAAGAAAAAACTGCCTTCAATCAGGCCGATCACACAAGGTAACTAACCTAAACATGGTATGCTAAATTACTGCCTTCAATCAGGCCGATCACACAAGGTAACTAACCTAAACATGGTATGCTAAATAGGGCACGTTTGCTAAATTAGTGGCAAGGATTATTTCCATCAATTTGTGGTACGTTTGCTAAATTAGTGGCACGCAAGAATTATTTCCTTCACTTTTTGCTTCATTTTTGTGAATATTTGCTTATCTGTTTATTTCTAGTTAGTTTTTGATACTAGTTCTACACCTCTAATTAAGAACTAACAAGTTTGAGAGTGGGAAAAGCAAGTACATGCGATTCTATTTAACAAATATTTTCTTTTTCCACTTGAAACAACCGCTTGTCTGTCACCGCGTCGCAATGAAAGTGCAATGTATCATCTTTTTTATCATTATAATGTCTAGATATTTGTGTTGTGAACTTGAACACTGCGTTCAAAAAGAGAACAAATTTTTATGCTACTTCAAAAGCCACAAATGTTCCAGATTAATACAGTTTTTCACCTGACAAAAGTCTTAAGTTCTTTCTAGCATATAACAAGAATATTCTAGCAAAATTCATGAATGGGTGATCTACACAATAGGGAGGGGGTACGAGGAATCTTAACAAATAAAGTTTTAATGTTTATGTGATTATTTATTATTATTTTTTTACGATGAAAGCATGTTTAACATGGTGTTAAGAAATAAGAATTGACAGTGTTAATGGTAAGGATTTGAGTTTTTATGCATGTGATTTTGAAAAATTTTAATAAATTAATTCTTACCTGCAAAGTGTCCTGAACCCTAATCATGATAGTTTTTTGTTGCATATTATTCAAATTGGAGTTATATGAGTTCAAATTGACATATTTTAATTTTAAATTTGTTGGGATCGTTATTGGAGCAAAGCTAAGGATTTGATTTGGTGAATAATGAAGTACTCATGTTTAGATTATACCCTCAGATTTTAACAAAAAAAAGAAAAGAAAAAGAAATTTTCTCACAAACATGTCATTGAGTTTTTTTCAGCTACATTAAGCACTATTTCAAAATTCTTATAGATACATTATTTTTTTCCATTGACTGATTAAGGATGAGATTGATAATTGATTAGACAAGAGGAAAAGGAGATCCCATGAAAGGAGCTTCTCACATTCTTACCTGTAAAAGGCAAATACTTAATGAAGCTTCTTATGTTCTCATTTGTAAAGGAGAATCAAGTCACCAAATGGTGACACTAACTTTCAGCATACTAATTCAATTTACAATCAAATTCAAAAGAAAGGGAACAACTGTGGTTTGAGATGAGGAAAAGAGAGAGGAATTAATTTCAAAATATGGGGTATAATTAGATTTTTATATTTAAATTGAGAGTGTCGAATATAAAAGCATTTAGAGTGTAGCTATTTTCACCCGCAAAATTACTTAACGTACCTACATTTTAAGATTAAATTTATTGGAGTTTTAAATGTAAAGTAAAAGATCAAAATAATATTGATTAATTCTAATATTATAACTAGAGAAAATTCTATTCCTCAACATACATAAATAATTGTTGAATACACTGATCCAACTCCTACTCCTAATCAATCGTGTTCTTTTTTATTTTTAAATATATGTTTCTTCTTCCACCTGCACAGACCCTAAAAATTTCTCGCCATTTATACCATCAAAAATTTCATATCGATAGCTATGAACAAACAAATAATATCATAAGAGCATTATAATGATCAAAAAGTAAGTTTCCCCACTAGTTTATTCAATTAACTTGTTTTCTCTCTTTTTGGGTGGTTTTGCATTACTAATTCATCATAAATACTTTGTGGTTGACCTTTCTACATTGTCATGTCACAGAATAAAAACGTGTTTCTCTTCCTCTCAATTGGAGATTTATTAGTTTTTATTCTTAGATTTTAGATTATTGAGTAGAAATTAAATATCTATGAGCTTAGTAAATAAACTTACATATTCTTTTGTTAATGTAGCACATTATAAATTCCAACCTCTCAGCGCATAGGGTTTAGACTTTTCTTTTATAATTTTTTAAAAAAATATTTTTTAAATAAAAGATTGAACAACTTGATAAAAAAATTTAACTAAATTAATTTAGTGATACAACTCAACACAATACACATGTGACACAATACTAAATAATTTGTCATCCATAATATAGACTTTTTCTTCTCCTAAAAAAAATATATGCATGAAATATAATATATATTAACACTATTCTAACAAACTAATTAACGTAAACCTTTATACATGTTGACGTCGTACACAATACTGGGTGTCGATCGGTCTGATAGTTCATATTTTTAATTAGATTTGAACTAAAAAAATATTACTTAAAAAAAATCTACTTGAAGATTTTATTGTTTTTTGACATACAAATCATTGAAGAGGTTACTTTCAAGGTGTGTTCCTCTCAATCTAAAGAAACACAATTGCTTAATTATGCTGACGGCGCCTTTACAATTAATTTCACAAGTCTCTGTCTATAACAATTAAATTTTTAATTTATAATTTTCATTTGTATTTCCAAAAAAACAAAAGAAAAAGAAGAAGAGCACAAAATCAAAGTACATCCTAAAAACATAATAACAAAAAACAACAAATATATATATATATATATATATATATATATATAATATATATATATATATATATATATATATATATATATATATATATATATATATTAACATACCAATAAATAATTTCTTTGTTTCTTTTTTAATTTCCTCACTAATATATATATATATATATATATATATATATATATATATATATATATATATATATATAATATATATATATATTAAAAGACAAACATTACTTAAAGAGTGTTTTATGTTGATTATGGATATTTGATAATATTTTTGTTCTCACGTGTTCTCTAAGGACGAGAATAGAAAGTTCAATGAGCTTGTCTATGATTCATAGATTAATTTCTCAAAGGTATTTTTTTTTACTTTATATAATTTTATAATTATCTTTAAGTATTATATGAAGATTATATTTATTATTTCAATTAAATAAAATATGAGGAGTTAGCCATTAAACTATAAGGAAAAATAAAAAGAATGACATTTTGCGTTGTGTGATTCACATGAGAAGATAACTGGAGCAATAACTCAAAAGAGAAAGAGATCATGGAAGAACACCTTATTTATCGAGAGGAACTTTGCAAAGTAAGAAGTGATTCTAAACTGTAAATTTCCTCCACTCAACATTTTTTTCCTAGAAAGAGCCCAAATGAATATGTCATGGATCAAATGAAACACAAGAGAGTAATGAATGTCGAGCATCCAAATTCAGAAACTGTAATTAAGAATGTTGAGAGTCATAGACAGAGAATTGAGAGAGAGGTAGAGAGTTTTCTGATGTGAGAGTGAGGAAAAAATGATATCTTGAAATTTTAATTTGGCTTAAGTAGTGAAGGGATAGTTTAGAAAAAGCGAGAGTGTGTTTAGAAATTTTATGAATGTATTAAGTATGAGTACGTGAAACAATTTCTATAAGTATGAATAGCCGCACTCGAGTATTTAGAATAATTTGAATAAAGTTGTATTTACTAATTTTTCAGGTCTACTGAACGATGAATTTATTTATCACTTTTTTTTAGTTTAAATAACCGCACTCCCGGGTGAAACCAAGCGGTGGGGGAGCAGGAAAGAGAAAACAACGTTCTTTCCTTTCTTTCATCTCTCTTGATTTCTTCGTTGCTTTCAATTTTGAAGACCATCATCTTCCTTTGCGATGGAAGAGCCCAGAGACTTGCAAGACTGGGAATTCCTCTCAGATTCTGATACCAACTCTGTTGCCTTCGATGAGATAAATCATTCTGACTACTTTGCTCTTGATTCTACCAAGCCTCATGTCAAAAATGAACTGGGTCTTAAAGAATTGAGTTCTCGGAGAATAATTTGATAAATTTTCAGCCCCAGACTGAAAAGGCGGCTCTTTTCTTGCAGATGGTGCAGAAATCGAAATGGGTTTCGATGGGATTGAACCCAGTGTTAGAAATTTCGATGTTGGTGATCCTAGTGATGAACTGGGCATCGGAGAAATCAATAAAGGAGGCTCTTTTCTTGCAGATGACTCAAAAGTGGAAGTGCAAGTTGAAAGATTTATGAATTCTTATGCAGGTATAGGCGAACTGGGTATTGAAGAAATTGCTAAAGGTGTCTCTTTTCAAGCGGATGGATCCGAGTGGATTGGGGTTCTGAAGAAACTGAGCTCTCAAAGGCATCGGAATTCTTCTCAGGTCGATTCTGAACATGAACTTGGTATTCAAGAAATCCAAAAAGGAGGCTCTTTTATGGCGAGTGGTTCAAAAATGGAAGTGGGTTTTGAAGAAATTGATTCAATTAGTCAGAATTCTGATGGGGCTAGCGATCAGAAAAAAATGACGAGGGAAAGAAACGATGAGAAGTCCCAAGAATCGGGTTCTGATTCATCTATAGGGATGAGTAATTCAGAGAGTATTTCGGTTGGCGGCGGAGAGAAGAAGGTGTTAATTTGGTGGAAGCTGCCCTTGGATATTCTAAAGTTGTGTGCTTCTGGGGTGAGACCTGTTTGGTCTTTTCCAATTGCTGCAGCAGTGATTGCGATTTGATGGTGGGAAGGAGATTGTTTGAGATGAAGCACAGGAGCAGGAAAATTCCGCTTAAGGTCAGCTTTGAGGACAAGGTAAGAAATCTCTCAATCATTTTGCTAGTTATGATCTTTAATCTACATTGAATTTGATCTTCTTATCTTGATAAGTTTTTGATAGAAATTGTGTATTATGATACAGTATACGCAACATATTAACATTACTTTCTCTGTCTGTTGAGTTCTATCCATGTATTAGTAGTTTCCTATTTTTCTCTAGCAACTTAGGTTAGTTTTCGTGAATTAAATTTTGAATTTGTTACTAAGTGATTTGGATTTGTTACTAAGCGATATATATATATATATATATATATATATATATATATATATATATATATATATATATATATATATATATATATATATATATAGAAAAATGGATATCAGCCGGCAGGCTGATAGAACTCTCTCAGCCTTCGCTGACGTGGCTCAAATTGTCACGTCACTGAGTTGCGGCACGCTTTTAGGCGACTGTTAAATTACCAAATACCCCTTATGATAACTTTTCCTTATTGTTTATTATTATTTTTCCCCCCTTTTATTTTGCCGCTCTTTATAGGATATAAATTACTTTTCGCCTAATTTCTTTACCTGTTTTTATAAAGATCTTTATCAATGTACACTGTAGTCAGATTCTTTGGTCGCATTGTACATTTAAACTGCGACCTTAGTCAAAGACGTTGGTCGCAGTGTACATGGTTAAATGCGACCAAGGTCGCAGTGTACATTGTTAAATGCGACCAAGGTCGGAGTGTTTTTGTTGATAAAGATGGCCAGCAACTGCAATCTAAGGTTGCATTACATGTACTGCGACTTTGTCGCAGTACGTTAAGTAAGTGTTTTTCCCTTAGATTAACATGCATAGCGACCAGGGTCGACACTGCTGTTTTTTGGTTTAAGACTGCCTCCAGCAACTGCGACCAAGGTCGCAGTGTTCTTGTTTTTTGGATTAATTCATTTTTTTGAATCTAAATGAAAAATGAAAAGTGTCTGTTGTCTGATGCGACTTGGAGTCACTCCGTGAGACGCGACCTGTCATAAAGATTTTATGAGATCTTTTAACGTCAAGTCCACCATTCGTTGTTTCCCGAAGCGGTTGTCCACGCGTCGGCTCTTCATTGGGTTTAGGCGTTAATGTGTTTTACTGCCAAACCGGTGCTGGCGGTTGGAGAGCATTAATGCCGACGATTATGATTAATGAACCATTAATTATGGTTATTATGGGCTGCCTATAAATAGGGCTTACCCTCTCCCTTTAACAGCCCATAATTAGACTGTCATCATTCGAGAGCAATTGCTCTGAGAATTTCCGCCTTCTTCAGAGTCTGTAACAGGGGCCTGCGTCCATGGATGAAGATGAGCCTATGGACGAACTTGATCGAAGAAGTCATAGACCTCATCGTCCACAAGGGAAGAAGTCATGGTCCTCGTCGTTCACAAGGGAAGAAGTCATGATCCCTGACGAGGACTTAAGCCTCACCGAGATCTGTTCTCACTTGACGCACCAGTCAAGCTTGCTGGTGACGGATGGTCAGAGTGGGTATGGCGGCGGGGGATGTGGTGGATATAGTGGTGGGTAGCATTCCATGTGAGGTCTCAAGACCTCCTCTCTTACCCCAGAAGTAACATCGAGGAAACTCCATGCTCAATGGATAACCTTCTGGTGAAGAGATGTTAATCAACGAAAGATCGTATCCCGCCACTTTTGGAGTCCACTTTGGAGGGTCAGGTTGAATCGGAGGATTCTGCTGCCACCAGACCTCAAGAAGAAGATTGCTCTCAGTGAACAAGGGCTCTTTTGATTTTTAATCTTCTTGGGTCTTTTTGATGTTTACTCTTCTTTGTACTGCTATATTGTAACACTCAATCTTATTGTATAACAGAGCTTTTTTTGTATCATTTGCACATGCCTGGAGATAAATGCCTGGACATAAATAAAAAGCATATTTGTTTTTTTTAATAACTACGAACTTTTTCGCAGCCATGCATTGCAAACAAAACAACTATGACCATAGATGACACTGCGACCAAGGTCGCATAAGATACATTGCAAACAGTAAGTACTGTGACCAGGGTCGACACTGCGACCAAACTGCGACTAAGCAACTGCTGCAGTGACGTGTCACATCGTCGCAGTGTTATTGTTGATTAAGACTAAAGACCGGCAATAGCGACCAAGATTGCAGATTATTTTTTTAAGACTGCGGCCATCAACTGCGACCAAGGTCGCAGTGTTGTTGTTGATTATTTATAAAGACCACCATCTGCGACCAAGGTCGCAGTGATGTTGTTGATTAAGAGTAAAGACCAGCAACTGCGACCAAGGTCGCTGTGTATTTTTTATTAAGACTAAACAGCAACAACTGCGATAAAGACCAGAAACTGCGACCAAGGTAGCAGTGTTGTTGTTGATTAAGACTAAAGTCCAGCAACTGCGACCTTGGTCGCTGTGTATTTATTAAGTCTGCGTCCAGCAACTGCAACCAATGTCGCAACTTTTCATTTTAAAATTTATAAGGGTGAAGTAATATAATTATTAACTGCGACCAAGGTCGCAGTGTTGTTATTGATAAAGATGGTCGCAGTGTACATTGTAAAATGCGACCTTGGTCAAAGACTTTGGTCGCAGTGTATATGGTTAAATGCGACCAAGGTCGCAATGTTGTTATTGATAAAGATTGTCAGCAACTGCAATCTAGGGTTGCATTACATGGCCAGCGACTTTGGTCGCAGTACGTTAAGTAGGTGTTTTTCTTTAGATTAACATGCATAGCGACCAAGGTCGACATTGCTGTTTTGGTTTAAGACTGCCGTTAGAAACTGCGACCAAGGTCGCAGTGTTGTTGTTTTAAGTGTTGTTTTGGATTAAGTTATTTTTTGAATCTAAATGAAAAATGAAAAGTTCTCTGTTGTCTGATGCGACTTGGAGTCACTCCGTGAGACGCGGCCTGTCATAAAGATTTTATGAGATCTTTTATCGTCAAGTCTACGTTGACGAACCCGCACCATTTCGTTGTTTCCCGATGCGGTTGTCCACGCGTCTGCTCTTCATTGGGTTTAGGCGTTAATGCCAAACCGGCGCTGGTGGTTGGAGACCAGCGTCTTCGACGCTTAATTAATGAACTATTAATTATGGAACTATTAATTACGGTTATTATGGGCTGCCTATAAATAGACTGTTTAATCGGCCCATACTTATACTGTTTTCTTTTCGAGAGCAATTGTTCTGAGAATTCCAGCTTTCTTGAGTCTCTAACAGGGGCCTGCCTCCATGGATGAAGATGACCCCATGGACGAAGATGACCAAGAGCTTGATTGTCCTTTTTTTTCAGGTTCGCTAGCCCCGTGGGAGAATATTTTTGGCCGGCGAACTTGATCGATGTTCGTGCACAAGGGAGTTGGTCGTGGTCCTCGTCGTGCGCAAGAGAGTTGGTCGTGTCATGACGAGACCTAACCCTCACCGAGATCTGCTCTCCTATCATGTACCAGTCAAAATTGCTGGCTTTTGCATGGTTAGAGTGGGTACGGCGGCGGGGGTTGTGATGGTTATAGTGGTGAACCTCCTCTCTCACCCCAGAAGTGACATCGAGGAAACTCCACGCTCACTGGATGACCTTCTGGCGAAGAGATGTTCATCAACGAAAGAAGACTAAACATCAAAAGAGCCAAGAAGACTAAACGTCAAGTCTTCTTGGCTATTTTGATGTTTAGTCTTCTTGGCTATTTTGATGTTTAGTCTTCTTGGATCTTTTGATGTTTAGTCTTCTTGGCTCTTTTGATGTTTATTCTTCTTTGTACTGCTATATTGTAACACTCAATCTTATTGTATAAGAGAACGTTTTGTATCTTTTTCAGATGCCTGGATATAAATGCCTGGACATAAATAAAAAGACCTCAATAACAAGACTGTTCTTAGTCAACAAGGGCTTTTTTGATGTTTAGTTTTCTCTGTACTGCTGTATTGTAACACTCAAATCTTATTGTATAAGAGAGCGTTTTTTGTATCATTTTCACATGCCTGAACATAAATGAAAAACATATTTGGTTTTTTAATAAACTACGACCTTGGTCGCAGTCATGCATTCCAAACAAAACCACTTGGACCAGAGCCGACACTGCGACCAAGGTCGCATAAGACTACATTGCAAAACAGAAACAACTGCGACCAAAGAGTGCGACTAAGCAACTGCTGCGGTGACGTGTCAACTCGTCTCAGTGTTGTTGTTTGTTGACCAGCAACTGCGAACAAGGTTGCAGATTATTTTATTAAGACTGCGGCCATCAACTTCGACCAAGGTCGCAGTGTTTTCATTGATTAAGAATCAAGACCAACAACTGCGACCAAGGTCGCAGTGTTGTTGATTAAGAGTGAATATCAGCAACAGCGACCAAGGTCGCAGTGTATTTATTAAGTCTGCGTCCAGTAACTGGGATCAAGGTCGCTGTGTATTTAATAAGTCTGCGTCCAGCAACTGCGACCAAGGTCGCAGTGTATTTAGTAGCAACTGCGACCAAAGTCGCAAACTTTTTTTTCAAAATTTATACAAGTGAGTAATATATTTATTAACTGCGTCCATGGTCGCAGCATATTCGTGCACAATAAAATATTTAAAATGATTTTTGTAACAATTGTACGGCATTTCAACCAAGACATGGTAGTAAAAAATGTAATTCACACAATTAACTTTAGAAAACAGATTTATATATATTTATGCAACCATGTACTGCGACTATGATCGCAGTACCGCGACTATGGTCGCAGAACTTAACGAGAGCGATAGTGTAATCACATTTTACGTATTATTTTATATTCTTTTTTGTTCTTTATTTATTACTATTGTCTGAATAAGGACCGATTCTACAGTCGCAGTTCACCGTATCTTTTTGTATCAGCAGCCTATAAAATGTGAATTATTTTTACATATTGTATGTGTAGAAGGACTGCGACTATGGTCGCAGTGTTTAAGAACAGCGGTCGCAGTTTCATATGTAATTAAAAAGAGTTTATAAGTTAATACAGTGAGAAGAGACCTTACAAAAAAAAGAGAATTAAAAGCTTTTTAAAAGACGACAAATAAGGTTGAATATCAGAAGATCAGGAAATCCTAATCCTCGTCATTATCACCATCATAAGCAGATTCGTCGTCTTCATTCTCCTGGTCTTCCTCTTCATCACTTATTTCGTCATCATCTTTCTGTTTTTGAGATTTTTTTTTCATCGATAAACTCCCAGAATGGATCGTCTATATCAATCTCTTCGTCTGAGCGGCTGCGAGAAAGCGAGCTTGCAGCATCAGAGTTCATGCTTTCATCAAGCATGCCTCCGTCAAGTGGCATAGGAATAATGTCTTCCTCACTAACCCACATGAAAACTTCATCAGCCTCATGAATAGGAGGATCAGTTATTACATTATTTGATGTAGTGAGATAGTCAAAAGGGGTGAAGTCCAAACTGATATCAGATTCACTAGAATATCCTGAGGAAAAAGGACCGGTGGGGGAACGATTGAAGTTGAAATCTACGTTCTCAGAGGAAGAAGGTGGGGAAGACATTATCAGAGGGAAAAGGTAGAGCAAAAATATAGTTTGTAGGTATGAGAGAATATATTAGTTATAAGTATTATATAAAGATGAATATTGTGGAAGAACATGAATAGTAACAATAATTGTTACAAGGGACGGTTGAGTATGGTTTAATAAGTGAAGTACAAATTAACTTTTTATAGAATTGTTTGCCTATATCTTTAGATTACGTATGGTGCACATCTTTCCTTTCTCGTGATTAACATTAGTGCTTCTCTTTTCTCTAGACTGTTGTTGTATCACGGTAGATATAATATTAATTACTTCTTTTTACACAATGCATGAGAAAGAAGATTGCGACTTTGGTCGCAGTACTGAAGGAGGTCGCATTGCTATACGATAGCATGTTTCCTCTGGTATTCTTTATTCTATATTAAGTCTGCGACCGTGGAAGTTTTTTTTACTTTTTAATGCTAGAAGTCGCTGTCGTCATATAAAAGGGGTATTTTTGTCAATTTGTTTCACGATTGTTTAGGCGGGATTTTTTGATTTCTTTGGCGCCAACACTCTGCGACCGATTTGTGGCCTATATTTAGCCACGTCCCGCAGGCTGAGAAACTCTCTCAGCCCGCAGGCTGAGGTACATTAACCCCATATATATATATATATATATATATATATATATATATATATATATATATATATATATATATATGGGGTTACTGTACCTCAGCCTGCAGGCTGAGAGAGTTTTTCAGCCGGCGGGACGTGGCAACATCAGAGCCACAAATCTGTCATAAATTTTGGCGGACAAAAACTTCAAAAATCCCGCCTAATTTAATGTCAGTCATGTCAACATTGTATTTTCTAAAAATACCCTCACTCACAACTTTTTACCTTATGTAAAAACGTGTCCTTTCAAAAAAATTTACAGATCTAAAATTTCACCTGATCATTTTGTTTAAAAAAATTTGTTTAAAAATTATAAATTTACAGACCTGGTCGCAGTGTCGAACCGGTCGCAGTTTTTTTACATTTGTATTGTACATGACTGCGACCTTGGTCGTTGTGTCGTCCCGGGTCGCAGTTGTTTCAATATTCGTTGTAGTGTCATATGACCATGGTCGCAGTGTATTTAACGTCATCTGTTTTTTAATTCCCCTAGTCGCAGTTTGTTATGTTTGCAGTGTACACTGTAGATGACTGCGACCTTGGTCGCAGTATCGAACCGGGTCGCAGTTTTTTACATTTGTATTGTAGATAACTGCGACCTTGGTCGCTGTGTCGCCGTGTCGTCTCGAGTCGCAGTTGTTTCAATATTCGTTGTAGTGTCATACAACCATGGTCGCAGTGTATTTAACGTCATCTGTTTTTTAATTTCCCTAGTCGCAGTTTGTTATGTTTGCAGTGTACACTGTAGATGACTGCGACCTTGGTCGCAGTGTCGAACCGGGTCGCAATTTTTTACATTTGTATTGTAGATAACTGCGACCTTGGTCGTTGTGTCGTCTCGGGTCGCAGTTTTTTTACATTTGTATTGTAGATGACTGCGACCTTGGTAGCAGTGTTTTAAAAATTATTTGTTTTTTATTCTCTTATAATTTATAAATAATCATTGGTCTAAATTTTTTTATTTTTCTAAATCTGACAACTAGCGGTCAAAAAATTGTCTTGTGGGAAAATAATAATAAACAATAACGAAAGTTACCGAAAGAGTAGCTTTTCATAAGGGGTATTTAGTAATTTAACTTTTTCTATAAGCGGGCCGCAAGTTAGTGGGGTGACAAAATTGAGCCACGTCACCGCAGGCTGAGAGAATTTTCTCAACTGCAGGCTGATATACATTTTTCTATATATATATATATATATATATATATATATATATATATATATATATATATATATATATATATATGAGTTTTCAGTTGCGAAAATTTCGCACCGGTTAATTCAATGCGAAATCAAGCCTGAACCGTTGGATCAAATCAGACGGCCCAGGCTGATTCGAGCTCAAATGAGCTTGTTGCTTCCATGGGGCCAACACGATTTAATTAAATGAGCTACTTCTTTCTCCCCCGTTTTCCTCTCTCGGGGCCAGAGATGTCTCCCTCTCTCTCCCAACCTCCGAGTTCCCTCCTCGCCGCCGTCGCCCTTCTTGTCAATTTCGATCATCTCTATCTCCAAAAACTTGATTTGTTTTTACTATCTTCAACACTTGATCAGATCACTAGCAGGTTTATGGTGAAGATGATCAGAGAGGATGACAGAGAACTTGTGCTCGTGACGTGATGATCCGTTGTCGATGACGAGGTGATCCGATCGACTTGGTCGATGACGAGGAGAGATCGACGGAGCTTAACATGGTGAACCGATCTCAATTTGGTGGCTTGACTTGGTGATCCGATCGACTGACGTTGGGTCGATAACGAGGAGAGATCAACAAAGCTGAAGAAATCAGTGAGGACACTGAGAGCTCGTGCTCGTTGGCATGAACGCATAGAGCTCGTGCTCGTTGGTTGCACGATTCGATTGTCGGAGCAAGAGGAGGACGACCTCCGACCTGAGTACGAAGGCGACGACCTCCAATCACAAGGGCGATGACCTTCGATGACGAGGGAGAAGGCGAGAGAGCGAGTAGTGGAGAGAGGGTAGCCATCGGATCTCACGCCCAGATGTGTTTTGCTCATTTAGGTTTGTTCATTTGTTGCATTGCAGATCAAGGAGTTGTACCAATCGAGAGAGCCAGAGGACCCCAGGGTGCAGTGGAAAACAAACACCACAGTTCCTCCAGTTAGCAACTGAGTGATTCTACTTCTTCTTTAAGTTGAGAGCACTACTGTAAAAATACTTATTCAAATTATGGCAAGAGACTTAATTAGAATGTAATAATCTCTTCTTCTCCAGCAATGCTTTGTTTTCTTTCTCCAACAAAGGTTACTTCCAATCCCATGTATGTTGTATTTAAATTTTTATTATGAACACAGTTAGCAGTGTTCTTTAAAGCTTGAAGGGCATGCAAAGACCCAAACTTTAACAATTCCATCTTCAATAGTTTAATCAAAAGTTCAGCCAAACAAAATGACTTCAATACACTAAGTTCCTAGAGAAATGAGAGACAATGGGCAATCTCAGAGATTACATTAAGAAGATTACAAACTATCTCGATTACAAATTAGAGAAAAAAAAAACATTTGATTACAAATTAGACAAAAACTAAAAATCACAATCTCAGAAATTACAAACCTCTCGATTACAAATTAGACAAAAGGTAGCAGTAAATTAAGAATAAGAAGAAGGCCCATTTGATGTGCATGCATGTCCTCCAATATTTGATTTCTCGAACCAAAAACCACCGCATTCTTGTATTCCCTGGAAGCTGCCTGCATGACTCACCATGAATCATCTCAATGTCTCAGAAGCAACACATGGAGAAAGCTAATAAGAATATCATCGACCGTAGATCAATCACAAAAGCTTTTAGCAACACAGGGCGCCAGCCGATCGCAGGAGCCCAAGATTGAGGGAGAGATCGAGATCTGGCTTCGCTAGGGCGGCAACTACGGAGGTGACGAGAAGGGCATCGGAGGCGATAAGGGAACTCGGGGTTGGAAGGGACGGGAGAGATTTCTGGTCCCGAGAGAGGAAAGGGGGAGCAAGAAGCAGCCAAGTGGGTCCCATGAAGCAACAACTCATTTGAGCTCGAATCCGCTTAGACCGTTTGATTTGATCCAACGGTCCAGGCTTGATTTCGCACTGAATTGACTGGTGCAAAATTTTCGCAACTGAAAACTCATATATATATATATATATATATATATATATATATATATATATATATATATATATATATATAGGGGTTACTGTACCTCAGCCTGTAGGCTGAGAGAGTTTCTCAGCTGGCGGGACGTGGCTGAATATATGCCACACATCGGCCGCAGAGTGTGGGCGCCAAAAAAATCAAAAAAATCCCGTCTAAACAATCGTGAAACAAATTGACAAAAATACCCCTTTTATATGACGACTGCGACTTCTAGCATTGAAAAGTAAAAAAACATTCCATGGTCGCAGACTTAATACAGAATAAAGAATACCGGAGGAAACATGCTATCGTATAGCAATGCGACCTCCTTCAGTACTGCGACCAAAGTCGCAATCTTCTTTCTCATGCCTTATGTAAAAGATTTTTTATAATTTTACAAGGTAGTTCAGCCATGCGACCCTGAGATCAATTCGCGTATATCAAATCTTATAAAAATTACTATATTAATTAAACTGAATTAAATGAAGTAATTAATATTCTATCTACCGTGATACAACAACAGTCTAGAAAAAAGAGATACACTAATGTTAATCTCGAGAAAGGAAAGATGTGCACCATACGTAATCTAAAAGATATAGGCAAACAATTCTATAAAAAAGTTAATTTGTACTTCACGTATTAAACCTTTGAAAAAAAGAACTCTTCGAATTCTCCCGCAATAAATCTTCAATTAAATATTTAATTTTTTTTTTACCACTTCTTACCATACTTAACAGTCACCTGTAACAATTATTATTACTATTCATGTTCTTCACAATATTGATCTTTATATAATGCTAGTAACTAATATATTATCTCATATCTACAAACTATATTTTTGCTCTTCCTTTTCAATTTGATTACAAAAACTTTCAAAAAAAATTAATTCTTGAATCATGTCTTCCCCACCTTCTTGAATAATACGTAAACTGTGATTATACTATCGCTCTCGTTAAGTACTGCGATCATAGTCGCGGTACTGCGATCATAGTCGCAGTACATGGTCGCATAATATATGTAAAAAACCAATTTAATTGATGATAGGAGTATCAGACAACATTCAAAAATTATACGAAGGACAGTATTTGATGACTAACAGTTGACAATTTATGGTCGCAGTTACTTAATCATTTATCAGTTCCCAATGCGACTATGGTCGCAATAATGAACTGTTTTGGAGTTCAAAGTAATTTAAAATTATAGTGTATTAATTTTTAAACTATTTTGGATAACTGAACAGTCACCTAGGAAGTATACAATTTTTGGGAAAAGGTAGAAAATATATTTGAGAGATATTCACGTGGTCCGAGAGCTTAAACCTTTTAGAATTCTGGGATTAAAAATATATAAAGGGTCATCAGCAAAGGATTAAAAACATACTAAGTTATTTTTGCTCAAACTCGTTACTCTCACTGTTCGGAAAATAGATTCAAAAAATGTCTTCACCACCGTCTTCACCGGAAAGAAGCCAATCATCTAATGATGATTGGATGTATAGTTCTGAACCGATGCCTCGCTACGGGTCAGAATCTGAGCTTGATACAGACGACCCGTTCTGAGACTTCATTGGTGAACCAAAACACAAACATGAAGAGGAAGAAAGCGAAGAGGAGACTGTCGCTGAAGAGGAGGAAGAGACGGAAAGCGATACGGAAGACAAAGCATGACTCTTGACGATGAATCTAATTACGATGGTGATGACGAGGATTAGAAGTTTAAAAATTGTATTTTGTTTTTTTTAAATATATATAAATCTGTTTTCTAAGGTTAATTGTGTGAATTACATTTTTTACTAATATGTCTTGGTTGAAATGCTGTACAATTGTTACAAACCTTCATTTTAAATATTTTACGCTAAACGAATATACTACGACCATGGACGCAGTTAATAATTATATTACTTCACCCGTATAAAATTTTAAAATGAAGGTTGAGACTTTGGTCGCAGTTGCTGGCCGCAGTCTTAATAAAATACACTGCGACCTTGGTCGCAGTTGCTGGTCTTTAGTCTTAATCAACAACAACACTGCGACCTTGGTCGCAGTTGCTGGCCCTGGTCTTAATAAAAAACACAGCGACCTTGGTCGCAGTTTCTGGTCTTTAGTCTTAATCAACAATAACACTGCGACCTTAGTCGCAGTTGCTGGCCGCAGTCTTAATAAAATACTCTGCGACATTGGTCGCAGTTGCTAGTCTTTAGTCTTAATCAACAACAACACTGCGACCTTGGTCGCTATGCTGGTTAATATAAAGGAAACACCTACCTAACGTACCGCGACCTAAGTCGCAGTCATTGTACTGTGACACTACATTGCAGATGTTGGCCCTCTTTATCAATAACAACATTGCGACCTTGGTCGCAATTAACCATGTACATTGCGACCAAAAGTCTCTGTCTACATTATATTAACAAAAAATAAACTATATAAGAGAAATTAGATCTGACAAAGAGAGGTAAGGAAATAGGGGGAAAATATAATTTATAAACAATAACCTAAATCATATAAAGAGCGGCAAAAAAAAGGGCGCAAAATAATAATAAACAATAACCCAAGTCTGACAACGTGCGCTCCAAAAATTACCTTTTGGGCAAATAATAATAAACAATAAGGAAAGTTAACGAAAGAAAAGCTTTTCATAAGGGGTATTTGGTAATTTAACTTCTTCCGATAAGCGGGCCGCAAGTTAGTGAGGTGACACGTCACCGCAGGCTGAGAGAGTACTCTCAGCCCGCGGGCTGATATACATTTTTCTCATATATATATATATATATATATATATATATATATATATATATATATATATATATATATATGAGAAAAATGTATATCAGCCTGCAGCTGAGAGACTCTCTCAGCCTGCGGTGATGTGGCTCAATATTTGTCACCGTAGTAAATTGCGGCCCGCTTATAGGAAGAAGTTAAATTACTAAATACCCCTTATGAAAAGCTATTCTTTCGATAACTTTCGTTATTGTTTATTATTATTTTCCCACAAGACAATTTTTTGACCGCTCGTTGTCAGATTTAGAAAAATAAAAAAATTTAGACCAATAATTATAAGAGAATAAAAAACAAATAATTTTTAAAACACTGCCACCAAGGTCGTAGTCATCTACAATACAAATATAAAAAAATGCGACCCAAGACGACACAGCGACCAAGGTCGTAGTCATCTACAATACAAATGTAAAAAACTGCGACCCGGTTCGACACTACGACCAAGGTCGCAGTCATCTACAGTGTACACTGCAAACATAACAAACTGCGACTAGGGGAATTAAAAACAGATGACGTTAAATACACTGCGACCATGGTCGTATGACACTACAACGAATATTGAAAAACTGCGACCTGGGACGACACAGCGACCAAGGTCGCAGTCATCTACAATACAAATGTAAAAAAACTGCGACCCGGGACGACACCGCGACCAAGGTCGCAGTCATCTACAATACAAATGTAAAAAACTGCGACCCGGTTCGACATTGCGACCAGGTCTGTAAATTTATAATTTTTAAACAAAATTTTTAAACAAAATGATCAGGTGAAATTTTAGATTTGTAAATTTTTTTGAAAGGACATGTTTTTACATAAGGTAAAAAGTTGTGAGTGAGGGTATTTTCGGAAAATACAATGTTGACATGACTCACATTAAATTAGGCAGGATTTTTGAAGTTTTTGTCCGCCAAAATTTATGACAGATTTGTGGCTCTGATGTTGCCACGTCCCGCCGGCTGAGAGAGTTCTCTCAGCTGCCGACGGAGGTACAGTAACCCCTATATATATATATATATATATATATATATATATATATATATATATATCAGCCGACAACTGAGAGTCCCTCAGCCGGCGGTGACGTGGCACATTATTAGCCACAACATTCTACAATCTTAAAGGACGGCCCGCTTATAAGAACAACTGAAATTACTAATTGCCCCTGCGCTAAATAATAGTATTTATATTATTTATTATTATTCTCCTTTTTTTAGTTCCGCGCGCTGTCAGGTATAGATTTGAGTTTTGCAGAGAAAGTCTTTCTAAAAATAGCGGGAGCATGTTATTTTTTTCCATTTTTATTCATTTTATTATTTTTCACAAATTTTCATTTAAATTTTTTTGGGTAACCTAGATGATACTGCGACCTAGTTTAAGTTTTGTAGAACAAATGCGACTAAGGTCGCAGTTTTCTAATTAATAATGTCACAGTTATTTTTATAATTGCGACCTTAGTCGCAGTCTTTAATTATGTTAGATGTGCGATCTTTACCACAGTCTTTTAATTTATTAAAGTCTATATTTTATCTTATGGTCATTAAATTTTTAAGAACATCGACAAAGGTTGCAGTATTTAATAAAATAATTTTTTGTGATATCTATAAACATCCTAAAGGATGCGACTATAATCGCTATTTTTAATAAATAATATCACAGATTTCTTTATAACTGCGACCTTAGTCGCAGTCTGTAATTACATCAGATGTGTGATCTTTTTCGCAATCCTTTAATATATTAATGACTGCGACAAATGTCGTAGTATTAAAAGAACGCTTCGTTGTAATATTTATAGACATTCTGAAAGATGCGACTACGGTTGTGTCTTTTAGTTAATAATGTCACAGTTATCTTTATAACTGTGATTTTATTCGCAGTCTTTAATTATTATATTTCAGATGTGTTATTTTCAGTTATTTCTTTTTATTTAATTCAATATTTTTTTGGGTAGGAAATGAATTTACATGGAGAAATGTCTGGACGCGTAGTTATTTTTTTAGGACAGTAATTTGTAAGAGATGATAAAGTATACAACTTCTACAATCCTTACGTAAGGAACAAAGGTTTTGGCGTGAGAAAAAAAAGAATAAATAAGTCACGGAGGCCTCCTTATGAAGTTATTTGTGGTTGAGTTTTTTGCTAGGTTAAATGTAAAAACGGTGAATAAGCACTGCGACTATAGTCGCAATTTACTTATGATTTTATATATTTATTCTTCATTATGATTGTTGTCTCTTTTTACGCATGAGAAGGATTTTACATTTGTGTTACACACTGCGTCCGTAGTTGTAGTTTTTTAATTTGTGATATAAAGTAAAATATACTGATTTGAGAGGATTACGATCATGATCGCAGCATCATTTGTTTATATATTTAACTTTGGACTGCGACCATGGTCGCAGTTTTTAACTTGATTTAATGTACAGCGATCAAACTATTTTTGTTGGTCGTAGTTTTTAACTTGATTGAATGTACAACGATCAAACTATTTTTGTCAGGACTGCGATCATAGTCACAGTTTTATGTATCAATATAGTTAATTATGGATTGCGATCATAATCGCAATTTTTTTAGTTGAGAGTAATTATATCTGAGTACTACGGTCATGGTCGCAGTTGAGATACAAAACTAATAACTTTTTATTTATAATCACAGAGTGTGATCATAGTTAATTTCTTAATAAAAGACTTATATTTTTCTTTAGTAAATCATTATATTTCTTATCGTACAATAACAATATTTTCGTGCAATATATTAGGTCCGCGATCATGGTAGCAGTATTTATAAAATCACTCAGAAGTCACGTGATTATTGCGATGCATGAAAGAAATGTATTTTACATGTATTTTAAAAATATGGAAGATCATTTTTAAGATAAAAGTAAATTTTATTTATAACATAATATGGTCAGAAAGAGACCTCATAAAAAAAAGCATTAAAAGCTCTTAAAAGAAGACAAAATTAAGGTGAATATCAGAAGACCAGAAAATCATAATCCTCGTCGTCGTCACCATCATAAACAATTCATCGTTTTCATTCTCTTCGTCTTCCTGATCATTATTTCTTTCCTCATCTTCTTCCTTGTCGACCGGCTCGCTGTCTCTTTGTTTTTTCCCTTTTTGAGGGTACTTTGGTTTGTTGATAAACTCTCAAAATGAATCATCTGTATCAATTTTTTTCTGATTCGTGTCGAGAAGAACTTTCAAAGGATATGCTAAAAAAAGCGCACCTTCAGGAGCAGAGGACATGCTTTCATTAAGCATGTCTTTGTAAAGTGACAAAAGAATAAGTTCCTTCTCACTAGGCCCCATGAAAACTTTATCATCCTCATGAAGAGAAGGATCAAATAAAATATTATTTGATGTCGTCAAATAGTCAAAAAGAGTTAAGTCTAGACTGCTATCAGATTCACTAGAATCTCTTGAAAAAAGAGGACCGCTGGGAGAATGATTGAAGTTGAAATCTGAGTGTTTAGAGAAAGAAGATGGGAAAGACATGATTCAAGAACGAATTATTTCATGAAGACTGAAAATCAAATTGAAAAAGAAGAGCACACATATCTTTTTTAGATATAAGATATTTATAATATATTAATTACAAGCACAATTAAAAGGTCAATACTGTGAAACTACGTGAATAGTAATAATAAGTGTTATAGGTGACGGTTGAGTATTCAAAGAAGTCATAAAAAAATTAAATATTTAATTGAAGCAGTTATGACGGGAGAATATAAAGAGTTTCCTTTTTTCCTAGAGGTTTATTATGTGAACTATAAATTAGTTTTTATAGAATATTTTTCTTATATTTTTAGATTTCATATGGTGCACATCTTTCCTTTATGGAGATTAATTTTAGTGCACCTCTTTTTTCGAGACTTTTACTGTATCACGGTAGATAGGATATTAATTACTTCAATTAGATCGGGATAATTAATATAGTATGTTATAAGATATGATATACGCGGATTGCTCTCAAAGTTGCAGGGCTAATATACTTTGTTAAGTCTGACCGTTGCTAGGACTGCGACTTTTGTTTCATTTTAATAACTATTAAAATTCTGTTACATATGGCATGCAAATAAGGACTGCGATTATAGTCACAGTACTTAACGATAGCATGTTTCGTCTATTATTTCTATGTAAATAAGGAATGCGACTAGGGTTACAATTGTGATATAAGATTAGAAATTATGTTATATTAAGAATGCGACCATGGTCGCACTGCAAAAATGTATGCGGTTAGGGACACACTCGTGATATAAGATTGAAAGTTTTGCCATACTATGATTGCGATCATGATCACATTGCTAATATATTTTTTTGATTATATTTTTGAATGTATGTGTACTGCGACCTTGGTCCCATTTGTAATATACATTGAGAATAAAATATTTCTTAGTACCAAATCCGACCATAATTACAGTTCATTAAAAATTGTATGAAATATTATCCAACCAATCTGTAAATATTGTGGCAGTTACGAAAATATCTGATTTATAAAATTTATGCAAAATAAATCATTATCCATTGGATTTCATTATTCTTTTTACACTATACTTTTGCAATACAAAAAAATATACGGCTGGCCTAATCAAATTTCGTTCTTCTATTCATTCCAGTTTCTTTTCTATATGATTGAAAATACGCAAAAATAAACAATAAAAAAATTATATATTACAATCAATTTTTTAGATTTCACGCATGTTTTTTACCTTTTACTGCTGCTTTTTTTTGCTTATCATCTTGATCTAATCTTTTTTCTCTTTCTTTGTTGATGTAGATGAATTAGAAAATTCATAACTGCAGATAAATTTAACGAAAATTTCTATGTAAATTACAAATTTTTCAGTAAAGTTTTATTGTGGATGAGTTTTTGTTAGGTTAGAAGTAAAAATGGGGGTATTTTGGTCAACTTAATTGACGGTTCTTTAGGCGAGATTTTTTGAGTTTTTTAGCGCCTACACTCTACTACCGATATGTGGCATAGATTGGGCCACGTCACCGCCGACTGAGGAACTCTTTCAGCTGGCGGCTGAGGTACATATACTTCTCTCTCTACATATATAGAGAGAGAGAGAGAGACTTGGTGTCATTCCGGAAGGATTTGAGGCCGAATCCTTCCCACTCAAATACCTACACCCGACATTCGAATATAAGATCCACTCCATTGTAGTTGATCTATATTATTTCAAATATTTATAAACAAAAAATCTAGTGTTTTGAATATTTTTTGCTCATGCATCATGTAGGAAAAAAAGGACGGCTTAAATATTGAGTTGGTTAGTTTAATGGTGTAGAACATTTGAAACCTAACAAAAATTAGTTTGTAGGGGTTTTTAAATATTTAGATCATGATCAAATGGCCAGATCGAGAATTTGTATGTCGAAAGACATAGATCGAACCAACTCACTACTTTCGGCCGTCAATTTTGTGCCACTTGATGGATGGACAAAAAATATTCAAAGCACTTGATTTTTGGTTTATAGAGACTTGAAATAATATAGATCAACTTCAACAGAGTGGATCTTGTATTCGAATATCGGAGGGTTGTATTTGAGTGGGAAGGATTCGGGCTCGAAACCTTCTAGAATGACACAAGTCTATCTCTCTCTCTATGTGTGTGTGTATGGATAGTGTTCCTAATAGGTCTTAGATTACAATCTAAGGAGGCGATTTAAATACTAATATTCCAATTTATTTTCACGATCTAACCGCATATTATCATCTTAATGTTTTAAGATGTACACATATAAAAAATCACGTGATTTGAAGTCTGTTTATTCTTTTTTTAAGGTTCAAACATTTACAATTTTTAACGGTAGAAGAAAATGAAACGATTAGATAAATGAGTAAACGAACTCCTAATCACTTGATTTTCTATATGTGTACATCTTAGAAGATGAAGATGATAATGTGCAGTACGATCGTAAAAAAAATCGAGATGTTGTAGTTTTAAGCTGTCTCCTTTATTATAATTTAAGGAGACCTACTACGAACACTTTACTCTCTCTCTCTATATCTCTCTATATATATATATATATATATATATATATATATATATATATATATATATATATATATATATAGGAAAATTTTCAAATGAGAAACTTTCTCATAATAAGCTTCGTGAGAAAACCATATAAGAGATTTTATGGATGATCCAAACTGTTCATCTTGATCTACATACTCTAATTAGACTACCAATAAAAATCACGCGATTTCAACTTTTTTTACCTATGCATCAAGTGGCATCTTTATTCTACGGTGAATATAACGTATGTTTTGTAACCACTTGTTGTATGAGTAAAAAGGCTCGGACTTGCGTGATTTTTAATTGATAGTCTAAATAAAGTATATAGATTAAGATGCACGGTTCAGATTACCCACATTGAAGCTCCTATATAGTTTTCTCACTGTCTTCGTGTGAGAAAGTTTCTCACACGAAGACTACTCTACACACACACACACATATATGAGAATAATGTATATTAGATGCCATCTCACGGGATCCCGTCAGATAGCGGATGATTTCTCTCTTTTCACAATTTTTTTATCCAATCTTATCAAATTGTAATTCATCCCTTAAGATGTGTATTTACACAAAATCACGTGTTTTGAAGTTCATTTGTTCATATTTCTAGTGGTTCAAAGCTTAACGGTTTTTCAATAATACGACTTTTGCAACCATTAGATACATGATCAAACATACTCCAAAACATATGATTTTTTTAAATACACATATTAGGGGATGAATTACAATTTGATAAAATTGGATAAAAAATTATAGGAAGGGGGAGAAATCAGCTACCATCGGATGGCATCATGTCAGATGGCATCTGATATACATATTCCTCTCTCTATAGAGAGAGGAATATGTATATCAGATGTCATCTGAGGGGATCCCGTCAGATGGCGGCTGATTTGGGGTATTTCTCAATTTTTTTATCCAACTGTACTAATTTGTAATTTATCCTCTAAGATATGTATATAAAAAAAATCATGTGTTTTGGAGTCCGTTTGATCATGTATCTAATGGTTTAAAGTTCAACAGTTTTTCAATAATATTTTCATTCTGAATCTTTTCAGCGCATATTGTAATTTAGCGGATCAAGGATGATACATGTAACAGGGTCATGCATTCAAATCCTTGATCTGTGGAATATGTACTGTTCATCTTTTCTGGCAGATTCATTTGACTCATTGGTATGGATGTATTTGTTTGTTTGTTTGTTTGCTTGGTTGGGGGTGGGTGGGTTTGGGGGGTGGCTGGTCACATTGGGTCTAATTTGTGTATGTATAGCAATGGTTTGGAGCAAATTGTCAGTCACACATTTTTTTTTTTCAAAATTGGTGGGAAACATAGAAAACCCCCCAATGTTTACCTCACTTTGAACAATACCCCGCTAACATTTATTTTTGTTCACTGCCAACCCCACCCCCCCCCCCCCACCCCCCCACTCTGCCGTCAACTCCCCAACTTCTATTAAAATTGAATTGTTTAGCTACCAAAATACCCTTATTTATATAGCTGCTCTGAGTTCTTCCTCAGCCTTATTTATTATATAAATTGAATTGTTTAGTTACCAAAAAATTTTCTCCCACTCAAAGCCTTGATCCAAACACTTCGTCTAGGCGATTGAATGCGAGTATACCCAACGCCGACTGGCTGCTTTGGAGGGACCAATCACATGCAAGAGGAGGAGATAACTAATGTATAAGTTGTCTTCTCCAACACCCAAAGTTTTGGAGCATTGCAATTTGGATTTCTTTTTCATTTTACTTGTATTCAATTACTAAGAAGAAGGAATGGGAAGGAACCAAAGTCTCTATTTTTGTAATCAATTTTGTCATCTTTAACATCTGTATATTATTATTCATGATAACATCAAGTCTATCTTACTACAATTCTGTTTCCATTACCCTCTCACTTACAGTGTCTTTACAATTCCCAATTAATAAAATACAACACACAACAGCAAACATGTAATCCACAATCAGCTGAAGACAGTCAGAAGAAGTACAAAAAAAATAAAAAAAATCCATTATGCTCACTGAAAGATGTGATCTGCATTAGGCTCAGTAAAACATCACGACACACTGAGATTCACAATTGGGGCATTCATCACAGTTCACAATAAAAAAATTAAACATTAAAAATAAAGCCCCAAATTTAATTATTCCAATTTGTTGTAATTTGGCTCAAATCCTATGCGAGTTCAAACCTTAAAAACCAAACATTCAGCAACAAACTTCACTTATTTGACCTATGAGGAAAACCCAATTCGTTGAAACACAGAGGGAAAGAGGGACAGATACTGACCTATATGAAGCTCAGCTGCAACCTTTTCATTTCAATCAAAATAAGTCCCTACCAAATCCACCACTGAAACTAACGAAGACGATGGTGGTGGCTTGACCATTGAACAGCAAAGTCAAACGAACCCGACATCCACACGCATTGATGTCGGGAGAAGAGAGTAATGTCTTAAGAGAGGAATGTTTGTTTGACTTTAGGGCAGCAGAAGAACTTAGGGCAGCTATATAATAAATAAGGGTATTTTGGCAACTAAACAATTAGATTTTAACAGAAGTTGGGGAGTTGATGGCGAGGGGGACAAAGTGAACGAAATAAATGTTAGGAGGTATTAGTCTGAAAGTATAGTAAACGTTGGTTATTTTTTCTATGTTTCCCCATTAAAATTACAATGAGATGTCTTGCCTTTTCCCCATAATTCTAAGTATGTTGATCTACGGGAATGGTTCTTTTACTTTTGAAGTGCCAATTCTAAAGTCATGATAGTGTTTGTCTTCATGAAGTCATGATAGTGTTTGCCTAAATATTTCTCTCTCATTGTTTCATGTGCTTCAAGAATACAACTGTTATTCTCCAAAGCAATTTAAATCGGTCATGTATAATGTAACATCATTTTACAAAATTTGATTTAGGTTTTCAAGATGTAACCTTTTTAGGTGCGGATGAGGCAATGGATTTTTCATTTAAATGAAAAATGTAAATTAGTGCAGGTGTAGTGTTGGATCTAGGAAGCTGCCTGCATGATTCATCATGAAACCATATTTTGAGTCATATGTTTGCTAACTGAAGATATACATCCTTTCATACCATGTCTTTCATTAATCTCTCTTGTCAGTTTATGTACTAATCCACTTTTATTTCTTTTATCCTGTTCGCAAATAATTTAGATTTCTTATGATAATCCATTTCATGTTCAAAACTTCATAATTTGTTTTCAATTTGATATCTTTTATTACTGATAAAGCATTAATTTGGCAGTTTCGAACTGAACATAATAAGATATAGTCCTATGATATGGAGTCAGTCTATCTTCTGATATATATCCCCTTTTACTGGTGGCTTCATTTGCCACATGGGGGTGGCAAGGGTGGTGGTCCAAAAGAATGATTTTCTGTATGTTATCCACATCTTGATTCTCTGTATGTTATTCACATCTTGAAGCGAAGAGGCTTAGTTTTAAATTCTATATGTGAAAATACAAAGAAATGTCTATTGTTAGTTTCAGAACATTCTTTTATAATTTATATAAGTTGGTCAAAGCCAGAGGGACATTAATCATATTATGTAATGACTGGGATTAATCCACTTGGATGATGGTTCCAGACACTGCCAGGTTGATATTGTAACCACATCCATTTGCTGCGATTAATCCACTTATTTATCTTTCTTTTTTTTTTCTCTTTTCTAAAGTAGTTAGCATTGTTATGATAATTTCTCTTGCAAATTTCAAGTAGTAATTTTATTTTCATCTGACATTTTTTCATTAACTGAGCATGCAGAAGATTTTGCATTTTCACATTTTGTAATAATAATATTACTGGATCTAGGTCACACACTGTCATGCATTCAACTGCTGAATGCATTATCCCCTTTTTCTGGTGCATTCAATTGCCACATCAGCTTGGTGTGGATGGTGATCCCAGGAGCCAAATATTGATAGACTTCTTATCTACACTTTGCTGCAGTTTTTTTCATTTGGATATATGGGAGCATAGAACATGCATCTTTAATGCACCATGTTCTGTTTCTATTTTGAACAAGATTATCACATCTGGAGTTTAGTGGTATCACAGCTTATGACAGTCTAGGGTAGTGATGCCTGACTACTTGTCAGGAGGAATGCCATCATTAATATTTATTCAAAAATCTCAATTAAAGTTGACCTACACCACTATTAGCCTAGAACAAACCAAGGCAAAAAGTGGGATATGTGCACTTCCACTACTGTTATAAAGCTAGTGCTTCTATTGTCAACTGTAGTTTGTATACTATGAAACCAGTCAGGTGGTTTACAATTACAAGTTGACTAACAGACTTCAAAGTATGCTGACGGACAGTTGTAGCTTCTCTTAATACTTTGTATGCTTTATTACAAGGTTCGAAATATCGGATATCGGGATCATATCGGATGGGGGTTTTTCATATCGGATACCGGATATCGGGGGAGATATTAAGGATACGCGCGCATATCAGGCGTTCATATCAGACACTATATATAATGAAATATTGATAACTAAAAGTTGGTTTAGTGTCATAGGAATTATCTACCTAATAAAAATAATGTAATATGCATGCAAAGATAGTAAAAAATAATGTATATTTGTACGCAGTCGTCAATACATAAGTTATTTCATATTGGGCGATATTCCGGGCAATTTATCGCTCGATATTGGGTGATTTATTGGCTGATATTTCAAATATCGGCCGTTTTTTGCTGCCAACGATATGGCGAACGATTTTCTCATATCGTATCGACAACAGCCAAAAAAAGAGATATCGGTTGATATCTCGGCCAACTTGGCTGATATTTAAAAATGGCCTTTATTATGTCTGATTTCACTATGTGTGCAAGTTCTTGAGAACACAAGACACGAGAGTCATTACTCCTTACAGAGATTTGTTCCTAGTTCCAAAGCATATGAGTGAATCTACATGGATTCTACTATTAGTAGACAAAACTTATTATCTTGACAAAATGGCAACATCTGGTAGTCAGGGATATATATAGACATGTCATCACGGTTCAAAGACTCGGCCGAGTCGGAGACGAGTCGGCCGAGTCGTATTCGTCTCGGCCCGCTCCGAGACGAGTCCGAGTCATGAGTCGGTTGACTCAACACAGAGGAGACCGACTTGGCCGAGAATCGGAGTTGACTCAGTCGACTCGGCATTATGATGATAATTTTGTACCTTATCGCAATTCAATATGGAAATAACTACATTAGCATATATTTATAAATATAGTTTGTGTAATTTACTATATTGTGTATGTATTTTGATATGCTTCTACTGACGACGCGTGTATTTATTCTTTCGCTTTACGTTCAGTGTGTTAGGTGATATATTTTGGACATATGATATATGAATGTGAATGTTTACATTTTTTTAAGATTTGTCGTGATTTTTTTAGAATTTTTTGAGCTTTCTCTGTAGCGTTTTGCGCGTATCGCCCGATACTGATCCGAATCGCCGAGACCGATCCGTCTCAGTGCCCACCGAGTCGGCGGTCGAGACCGCGACTGTGAACCATGCATGTCATTCCCACATTTAACTACACTATTAGATGATGCATTAATGCATCTCTCAAAAAGTGATTTTTCTGCTTCAGTACAACTACTTGCTAGATGTTTTGTAGCATTCTATTAATTTTGCCAAGCCATTTCTCTTTCTATGTTTTTGTATTATTTTTTTTCTTGATCAGTTGATCCAGTTATGTTTTCTGTTATCTGATGGTTGCTGTAGGAAAGTTGCTACACTAGCTTATCAAGCATGGATTTACACCTGTTAGTTGAAATCATGGAAGTATCATCATTCCCCATAAACACTAGCTTATTCCTTGTTACCATATATACGAGTGAACTGTTTACTGTAGTGCATGAAGCTTACAATCTTTATGAAATGGGGAACCTTTTATAGTTGAAGGTATAGAGAGATATCATTTCCATCTTTAACCTTTAGTAGTTAAATGAAAAGATAACTTCAGAAAAATAAAAAACACAGAGGACGGGGAAATGGTCGCTAGATGAAGCTGTGGAGGTATTTTGATGGGATTATTAGTCAAAAATGGTTGCAAGCTATTGTGTTTAATTGAGGATTAGTGAGCAGATTGAAAGAAGAGGGGAGGGTGAATTACAGTTGGAGTAAAATTGAGGAATGATATTTTTGTCATCTGATATTCCAATTCCTCCCTTCACAAATGTGATTATGGTGCACAGTATGGGATAACAAAAGTGAGAATGAAGTTTGATAGGATCACCTGTGGTAAACTTTGAGCATACACTCCTTAGTAAAGAGGGAAGAAGACCACTGTTGTTTATTTTTCTTTCTTTCTTTCTTTTTATTTACTGATATGAACCTGGAGTTCCTTTGGGTATTACATGAGTTTAAGTGATATCTATGTTTTCAGAAGTGACATATATACGCTATACAGTACTGAATGCATCATTCCTTTTGAAAGGCTAACATCAAATAGCCCCTCAGCATGCTAATTCTTCTACACTCCAAAAGCAGTTGTTTTGTGCATGCGCCATAAGTTTTTAAGCGTTTTATTATTATCAATCAATGTATGGAAACACAGCACCTGCAGATTGAGATTGTTTGACAAAATGATTATTTTTTGCTTCATCTCAGAACACCAACATAACATCATTCATGTGCTGAAACTTGAAAGAGTGGCTTTTTTGTGAGAAGAGAGCACCATCTATTTGGCCATTCTCTAATGTGTGTTAATATTTGCAGAAGGCGGCATCGCAGCTCTTGCTTCGTGCTGCACGTCTCAGTGAAGTCGTAGTGAGGCGTGTGCCCATCATAAGATCTCGATCTCCGCTGCTTCCAGGTGGCGGTCTGGCTCCATGGCCTGTGGTTTGGCTTCTCTGATTCAAGGGATTCCTATGACTCATACCACGGGGATGTTTCTTGATAGACAAGACAGTAGCCTTGCTGTATTCTATGGGACCACGATTTGTATCTTGTACTTATTTTGTTGTCTCTCTTTTTTCCCCCTTTGTTCAGCTGTTTATTTGCTTTTGAACTTGATTGTAGACAAAACAGCTACCGTTAAATTGCCTTGTACATAATTGAGTAATTCTTTTGTCCATGCGCTCTCTTTTTTAATGGAGCCCCATAATATGGACTTGAACTTAGGACTTTCCACAATCATATATCAACAATTTACCATTCGAGCTATGGATTGATCATTTTTTTCGTACACTACAGATAGAGATGTATGCATGTCCATGTATATTATGTCATAACTTGAGGATGAATGGATTAATGAATTAACTCTATTTTTTCTTTTTACGCTGCTTTTGCTTTCATCTTTCAACTGTGTATAGACTCTTTCCTTCCCCCATTTAAATCCTAAACAAAAATGACATATGAGAAAAAAGCCCAATACTCCAATAAGAATTCAATTATCACCTTCTCATGTCCATAACCATAGCCCCGATAAATTCCTTGCTCCTTTGTCTATGCATGGAGCCCATTATCACATATTTCTCTAAGACTATATAGACGTGAGTTATATTCAAATAAATTAAAGTCGAGCAGCATTTTACCTCCGTGGTCGTGCCGGAGTGGTTATCGGGCATGACTAGAAATCATGTGGGCTATGCCCGCGCAGGTTCGAATCCTGCCGACCACGGTATATTTTTTTTATCCTTTTGAAATCTCATCTCCTTCACTTAACTCTCTTTTTATTACAGTCTCGAGTCTCTCTAATTGAATTAGTTTTTCTAAAAAATTTTAAATAAACAAATTCAAACTTGATTCTTCTCACCCTCTCACATAGATTCCTTTTTGGGATATTCCCCGCATTCCATTTATTTACAAGCATGACCCTACTTCTTTTGGGAAATTATATTTTGACTAGACCATCTATGAACTCCAATAATTTTGGAAAGCAAACAACAACAACAACTAAGCCGTTTGTTCCAAGTATTTGGGGTAGGCTACATGAACCAAAAGAGAATTACACCGGATTGGGCACATGGATCAGCTTTCTCCACTCATTCCTATTGAGCAATATGCCTTCACTAAGACCTTTAGCCTCTATATCTTATCGTATTACCTCCATCCATATTTTCTTCAGTCTCTCCTGCGCTCTTTTAACTTGCTCTAATTTGAGACGCTCTACTCGTCGGACTGGCGCATTTACAGGTCTACATCGCACATGACTAAATCATCGTAGGAGATTTTCTCTCATTTTCTGTTCTGTAGAGGCTACGCCTATCTTAGTACGAATATCCTCATTTCTCACCTTATCTCTCCTCGTGTTACCACACATCTAACGAAGTATGCGCATCTCTGCTACACTAATCTTCTGGGCATAATTTCTCTTTATAGCCTAACATTCTGTACCATATAATAAAGCTGGCCTAATAGCAGTCTAATAAAACTTTCCCTTCAGTCATAACGGAATATTACGATCACATAAAACTCCTGTTGCGCTCCTCCATTTCAACCAGCCGGCTTGGATCATATAGTTGACATCACTATTGATCTCCCCATCGTTTTGACAATAGAATCCAAGTACTTAAAATGTCTGCTCATTGGTATTTATTGACCATCTAGTGTCACAATACTATAATCTCGGATTTCTTATTTGCTGAATTTACACTTCATATACTCTGTTTTGATCTTACTTAATTTAAAACCTCGAGATTCTAGAGTTTGCCTCCATAACTCTAATTTTGCATTTACCCTATCTCTCGTTTCATCGATTAGGACAATATCATCAACAAATAGCATACACCACGATATCTCATCCTAAATAGCTCTAATAAGCTCATCCATCACTGTGGCAAATAAGAATAGACTCAATGCAGATCATTGATGCAATCAAATTGTGATAGAAAAATTACTTGTTATGCTTCCACAAGTTCGTATATTTGTCACTACTCAATCATACATGTCCCTTATTATGTCAATATATTTGATTGGGACTCCCTTTTCATCAATGACCACCCATAATACCTCTCTGAGCATCTTATCATAAGCTTTTTCTAAATTAATAAAGATCATATGCAAATTTCTCTTCCTCTCTCGAAATCGCTCTATAAGTTGACGAAGCAAATGAATAGCCTCTGTCGTCGATCGCCCCGACATGAATCCAAACTGGTTCTCTGATATTTTAACATTCTGTCTTAACATGTGTTCAATTACCCTATCCCAAAGCTTCATGGTGTGACACATGAATTTTATTTCACGACAGTTTGAACAACTCTGAATATCACCCTTATTCTTATAGAGAGATACTAGGGTACTCCTCCTCCGCTCTTTTCTTCCTTTGGAAAGAAAACAAAAAGAAGATAAACAAAGGGAAACCCAAGTTCAACGCTAAATTTTACAGGAGAGGTGCTTTGGTGTTCCCTTCTAAGTTCTAACTAGTGAAGTGCACATACTATGTTGTAAGATTGATTGTCACATCGTATATGGTAACTTCTTTTATTTTATTAAATATTAATTAAAATATAAATTTAGATTCACATATTATAAGTTTGTAAAATATAAACCTCTTCATGCTTTTTCCTTTCTTCCTTTGTGTGTTCTTTTTCCTTTTTTTTTTTTTGGAATTTCTTGACCGGTTACTTACTATCTTATTATGTTTGAATTTTTCTTGAAATATTTTTTTTTCTTCCGATAATACTTTTTACGATACTTTTCTCTTTTATGCTTCTTTCTCGTACAAACACATTGCATTAAACTTAGATATATAGATAATCACTATGATATAAGTTCATAATTTTAAATTTTAAAAAAAATTATAACTGTATATTTGCGTCATTAAGTAGATAAAACTACTTATGTGGCTAAGCTTAGTTTGAGTTTTGTAATCTCACTCTCCGAGATTAAATTATTCTATCAATAGGTGAGTTATGGATATTTTCTTTTTAAATACGAAAAAAAATGCTCTGAGATTAAATTATTTTATCAATAGGTGATTTATGGATATTTTCTTTTTAAATACGAAAAAATGACAATAAGTCCCTAGCTTTTGTTTGGAGTTCATAAAAACCCTCTGCATTCTTTCCTGTGCTAAAAAGTCCTTACTTTATCTTTTGTGTTTTGAATGCCCCTTTCCCACCTTTAATGAATACAAGATACTGTATATATCGATAATTCTTGTATTGCCCTTTTGGTGTGGGGCTCGCTACTGTGGTGTCTGCATCGTGCACGCGGGTTGCATTTAATGCTGCTCCCCTGTAAAGCAATGGTTGTACAATCTGTCCACCCGTGTTGTGCTTTGTTTCACCCTTGTATTGTTTCTGTCCACTCTTACATTATTTCTATTCATCTTCGACTGCTGGATTGTGTAGCACGAATTCTGAAAAAAAAAAAAAAAATCTTCTTTTGTAGTTACATTAAATACAGTCTTGTACCAAATGAGATAGTGAGTCACTGGAGTGAATACCATTTTAGAGTTTTAATCAGTATGTTCATTATGTCTTTCAGATTGCGATGAAATTCAGGATCTGTTTGGTTGTCGTAACTGGCCGTAATTCGTAGTTGTAATTGGTAAAGTCTTTTACAATTGTAAATGAGTTACATGTATGTAAATTTTACGGTGTTTGGTTGGTAATATAAAATTGTAAAGTAGGAAAGTGTATTGTACTTTACGGTGTTTGGTTGTCGTAATGAACAAGTCGTAAGTGAAAAAGTTGACCACAAAATTAACTATTTGGTGATTTTAAAAGTTTTAATACTGCAAATAATATTAAAAAAGTTAAATATTAAATTTTTTTAATATTAATATAAAAAATAATACAAATTTGTATGACCACAAAATTAACTGTAACTGGGCTGTAAGTAAGTGGTAACTGAGTTGCAAGTGAATATTAGTTGAGTTACGTAAGTCTTTTACGAATTACGGTCCAAACAAACGCCGTAGTTGTAACTAGATTGTAAGTCATTTACGAATTACGGACTTTTACGCGAAACAAACGGCCCCTAAGAATAGATTTAAGGCTATAAGCTATCTCAAATTCAGTCGAGGTTTGCCTAACCTTTGTTTAAATTTTTTTATTTTTTATTTTGTGTTATTCATTGATGTTATATCTTCCCTAATATTCAAGCTTTTGGAGGAGAACTTTTGGGGTTGAATGAAGACAACTAAGGGAAAGCTTGATTTTGATCTATTCATTTAGTCTCACCTTGGATAAGATATGGAATGATATATGATTTTTATACCAAATCTTCCTGATCCAGTTGTTATGATTTATTGGATATGGGTCAGTTACACCACACACACACGCCACACCCTGCCACGCCGGAGCAGGCACACGCCGCATCCACATGGCGCGTGCACGTGCGCGAGCGAGCCCGAGCCCAACCTTTGTTTTGCATTTTTATTCTTCTATTTTTAGTTTGACTGAGTTGTTTAACTGATTGTTCCAACGGTTTTCAAATTTGAAAATCCAAGGATCAAGCGCAACCACTCGCCCGTTATTGTAGATCACGAGATCATGCAGTTGGAACCATCGTGGATTCTGAGATCAAGCTGTTGAACCCGACGTGCTATGCATCTATAAATAAGATCCCAATTCAGAAGCTTAAATCACACACTACTACTCTCTTCTCTTCTCTCCCTCGTCCAGACTCTTTGCTAGAATTCCACTTGCAACTTTGTTCTCTCTCTACTCTCTCTCTCTCTCTCTCTCACAGTTTTCAATTATTTAGTTTTACACTGTTCTTCTGGCGACCGTCTTCATCTAAGCAGAGATCCAGACTCACGCTCGAGCTGAGTGCTGGATCATTTCAGGAGCTTTTACCGTTAGTAAACAACCACAACAACGCCTGAGCGATAAGGCGACTCTATTTTCTAGGGTAATATTTGCATGATTGCTTCCAATAGGCCAACTCTTTCTTTCTATTCTTATTTTTATTCATATAGAATTCATAGCAGCAGAATTACATGTTATTGTTTAAGTTTTGTAGTGAATATTTCTTGGCCTCCCTCGAGATCACAACACGTGTCTCGCGACAGAGTGCTTTGGAAAATCGACAACTATTCCATCAAAACAGATTCATATCTACACATGAGAGTTGATTACACTCCTAGAATAAAGCAGGTGATTATGAATAGATGCAGATTTTCATGTATGAGATTCCCACCAATCCTGGTAGTTACGAAAATCCTGCAAATTCAAAATTTACGGTTACAATCATCCATGATATTTGCATTGACTACATCACCTACCAAAAATATAAATATCCTTTCTTTTCCAACAAGAAGAGAGGAAAAGAAAAAGTGTAACCCTTGAGCACATATAATCATAACACATTCTGCTACCACTGTAATTCTTTCTACTCCACCGTGTTTTCCCTGTTTCGAGTGTTTCACGTAAATCTTCTGTGTTATCTGTATTTTTGATCTTTGCATGTTCACTCATTTGTTTGTGCAGAAAAAAAAAACCTTACTTTCATTGAGATCTCTTGAGTAAACATTTAGAGTTCTTCCCCCTTCACAACGGCTAACATATTGTATCATCCATTACCACTGTCTCCATCCTCTCCCTATCTTTCCTCTACCGATGACAAAGAAGGAAGACATAACAGCGAACCAGAGAAAAAGTAATTTTGAAGCAAAGATTTTCTGGAGAAGATTAACCTGCCCCCATCGTAAGGAATTTTTGGAACAAAATGGTGATTTATTCCCTCAACGACCCGCTCATGTGCCTCACGTTCCTTTCCAATCTGAAATTCCAATCTGAAAGGAGCATTCTCAGATTGGTTTTTATTCTCCTGCTATTCTCCTGCCTGGCTCTGCAATCTCTCCTCAATAAGTTTGTCAATCAAAATTTGAAAAAGTAGAGTTTAGAGCCAACACACTCAACCCAATTTGTTAGGATCACAACACAATAAACAGTTTGGTACACAGCCAAGTAGAGGCACATGCATGTCAAGTAACCAAAACTACAATCATCATACCAATATTTTCTCCGACCAATCTGAAAGGAGTTGCAAAGGGAAGAAGGAAAGAGGAGACACACAGGAGGAGAGGGTGTAGGTATGGAGGAGAGGGAATCTAGGCGATTGTTTTAAGAGTTTGTTTCGAGAATAATGCTAATTGTACTATTAATATTGTATTAGATTGTACTACTATTAGATTGACTAGTAAGTCATGACAGCAATTCATGAGGATAGACCTCACATGTTAGTCTAATAGTCGTATAATATAATATAAAATTAGTAGTACAATAAGCGTTACTCTTGTTTCTAATTTTTTGGAGTAAATTTTGGAGGATATTGGAGATTATTTTAGATTTATCAGATTGTTTTAACATTGAATTACTCGCCACTGAATAGAAAAGAAAGGAATCTCTTTCCATTGTCATTCTTTTCCGCCCCAATTAAAATCACAGAATCCTCATGTTTAGATGCTAAAAGTTGCACCTTCCAGTCATACATTTCAAATGAATTTAGCGGTATAATTATAATGCATGTCTCATTCATTATAAATGAAAAACAAGGAACATTAATTATGAATTTTTACATGAAGAAAAGAGATTACTCTTAATAAGCAAGTAACCACAGTTCTTTTAACAAAGAAGTGTTTCCCTGTCAAATTTGAGGCAAAGACTTCATAGTTATTTTTATGGAGTTTATGTTATATAAGTTAACTAAGTTTTTCCACATGAGATCCTTTACATGTTGAGATATTAGAGTAAATCAAACATAATTCTCATTCTAGTGACATTTAATCAGAAGTAACAACTCCATAGACACTGTGACGAATGATGTTATAAACAAATCTTATTTGGAACGGGCTTCGTGAAAAAAAAACCGAGCTGGGGGGATCCAAGCAACATAAAACGGTGCTTCTAAATCAAGATGCTACTTGATAGGCATGGGCATCTGAAGGATGTGGAAGAAAACTCATATGCTGCCCAAACAGCTGCTCAATCTGTGCCATCCTTCCTACATTATCAAAGGTTTCTATCACAAACTGGCGGAGTTGAGAAGAAATGGGAAGTGCCCTCCTCAACATCTCCTCAAGAAGATCCCGGGCTCTGTCCAAGTCGCCTTCTCTACACAATCCATTGATCAAAATCTCAAAAGTGAATGCATCTGGCCTTGGTTTCACATCCGGCTTCAGTCCAGACTTCATCTCTTTCTCCCTCATTTTATAAAAAATCTCCATAGCTTGAGGGATATATCTAGCCTTCACCAACCCATCCAACGTTTTGTTATAGAGCCTCAGATCAAACTTCACTGCATTGAAACCCTCATCGTCGGTGCTCATCATCTTTCCAAAGTATTTCAAGGCATCATCCACCCGGCCTGTTCTAAAACAAGCATCGACCAAGAGGTCATAGGTGACCACATCTGGGTATGCCGACCTTGTGGGCATCTTCTCAAACAGATTCTCTGCCTCTGAAACCATCCCTTCCTCGCACAACTTTCCAATTATATTGTTAAAGCAGCCAACATCCATTTGCAAGGGTTTCCTACCTGTCCTATGGAAAACCTTGATCGCCTCATCCAATTTTCCCAGATCAAATTTCCGATTCACCATAATATTATAAGATTCAGTATTCACCGCCAAAAAGGCTGGATGATTGTGTCTATCGAGCATATTCTGAAACAACTTGTCAGCCTCTATATCCTTATCATGCTTCAAAAGAGTAGTCAGCAATACATTGCAAGTGGCAGGGCTCATATTGAACTGCCGATTAATTAGAGATTGGTAGTTTTCCATTGCCTCCTTATCCTTTCCTTGCTTCCAAAAAGCTTCCATAAATGTTGCATGGACAACGCCATCATACACCAAGCACCGTTCTTTAAGCTCATCAAACAGCTCAAACGCTTTCTCCATGTTGCCTCTATCAATAAACCCTTGCATGAGTACATTGTACACCAAGGAATCAGCACCATGCCCTCGGTTAAGCATTTCTCTTAGGAGATCCATTACTTCTTGGATTCGGTCAGCATCAACTAACCCTTTCGTCAGGTGGCGGTAGGTCACAGAAGATGGAGAGAAAGGTGCATTCTCTAAAATATGGCGGTAAACATCCAAGGCAACACCCACCCGACCTGCATCACATTGCATATTGATGAAAATAGATGAAAATATTGTAACAGAACTTCTTGAAGCTAAAAAAAGTCTCAAAATGAGTTCATATATTCTTCACCAAATTAATAACCAGCAATGCTCACATGTTCTAGTGAATAGACATGTCTTAATATCAGAATTTGTGAAACCAAAATCCAAAACTTTTTCAGCATCTTTTAATGTCCAAGTTTAAAAATTTCCTAAATTCTGAAACCACATTAATCATTTGATCAGAAATATCAACATTGTTAGATTGTTGAAATAAGTCCTCAGAATGATGTGATTTCTCGCAAAACAGTGTAGAGTATTCTTTTACAAAAGGAAATACTAAACAGGTACGTTGGAAAGAGTCTATTTTTCAGTCCCATTGGGTGCCCAAGATCAAAATTTTTCATATTCCACAGATCAAGCCGAAATTTTAAATAATATTATTTATCTCTAAAAAGAAATGAAAACAATGAATGACAGAGGCAACCTAGAATTGTACACCCCAAAAAAAAAATGTTAACTTTTATAAGTAGAAAAACTCAAAATGACAACTTTTTACCTGCATCGCAATGGGAATTGATGAGGATGTTATAACTGACGACATTGGGCACGATGTTGGACTGGCGGTAGAAGTACGCGAAATGCTTCTCCACGTCGTCGAGCCTCCCGGTGCGGAGCATGGCGGCCATGACAGCGTTGCAGGTGAAGACGGTGGGCCTGGTCCTGGAGAAGACGGCGGTCCTGGCAGTGGTGGCGGCCTGGTCGAGGTTCCCTGATCGGATGAGGCTCTGGACCTGGTTGTGGAGGCTGAGGCGGGGGCCGACGAGGGCGGAGGTGGAGTCGGGGAGGCGGGGGGCGTTGGGATCCGGCGGGGGACGGGGGGCCGCCGGGTCTCGGCGGAAGGCGTGGAGGGGGGGCTCGATGCGGCGGCGGCTCTTGCGGCGGCGGCGCTCCGCGGCGGCCTCCTCGGCCGACGAGAAAGCCATAGGGCGGATCGAGGAGTAGAGGGCGGGGATGCTGGTGGTGGCGGCCTGTTGGGTATTTTATCTGAAATATGCAATATCTTTAAAAAATTGAATTAAGATAAAACAACAGTTATACGAGCATGGAACAACAATTATAATTAAATGAAACAAAAGAACCTGGTTTAGGGAATGCAGTCGCGACGTCGCTGCCCTAAAGGATCAAAAGCCCGTCTCCTTGTCCAGACGTTGAATCGGCCTTGTCCCCTAGCGGTAAAAGATCCCCCGGATTCACCAGCACTCAGCCCAGAACGGTGGGCAGAGCCTCTGCTCAAATGAAGAAGTTGCCCATAAAATAAAGATGAAAATACTTTAAACACTGAAGCCATTCTCACGTTAGAGTAGTCTTCAGGTTTTCTTTTAGGATGAGAAAGAGAAAATGAGTTGTGTCCGTAGCTATTGGAGTGAGGGTCTATTTATAGACTTAGAACCCAGGTTGTTGTAACCACTCCAACAGAAAATCCAAGCGGTTGAGATATTTTCTCAACCGATTTAGATTCTAAGACTTGGTCAAAGTTGACTTAGTAAAACAAAATCTGAAATGAAAGCTTTTCTTTTTTATTTTAATACAAAAAATCCAACAGTCCCCCCCAAAAGCTTGAGTTTCAGGGAAAACATAATAAAACAAATCAATAACAATCAAATCATAAAACACGAATAAAATTTGGGCAACATCATACTGTGAATTCGGGACAGGTGGACTACGCCTGGAACCTTCCTTAGTGAATTCATCGCCATCTGAGAGACATAGTGGACTACGCCTGAAACTAGCCTCTTTTACCAGATATTGATAGAATACACACACAGTAAGTCTTCATTTATTGAGCGAGCGGGTTGAGCGTTAAAGGCCATGCTCACAATAACCGACTCATGAGAGTTTCTAGGGTCAGCCCTGCCCCCCCAACCGCGGCCATCACGGTTCCTCTCACGTAGGTAAGTCCTCCAAGGGTACTACAGCTGGATAGTATACCCTCCACACTACATGCGTTGGACTTATTAAGAGTTAAACTCATCCTTACCTAGCTGTATAATAAGAGCATCTCACCATAGAGAAGGGGTAGTAGCTACAATGCTACATATAGGATATAAATATATCCGGGTTGATGCTCCACACGAGTTTCACCAGTCCAGCTTGTTACTACCACATGGAACCTCTTTCATGGAACCAGCTCCCAATCAAGTAGGTTGGGTTCCCACTGTCGGTGAACTCTACTATGGGCTTAACCCCATCTCCCTCGATGAAACTAGGACCACACTCTTAGAAAGACCCTTAGTCAGAATGACTTTATGTTTTCTAGGGTCAGAAAATTGGCTTAACAACCTTTATTTTCAAGTTGTGACAGTCAGAGGTTTAACCCTTCATGACCACATTATTATGACTCTTGACATCTTTTATTAGACCTATAAAGTCTTTGGGTAATTGTCAGAGTCTCCCCAATTTGAATCCCAATTTGAAACTATAAGGTAGTTATAAAGTTTTTCCTTGTAACCTTAGTTTCAAAAGGAACAAATTATATCATAATGGTTTATGATAAAGCATATATTCATGGTATTTGACTATTCAAATATTTAAAGTATATGTCTATATTTATATGCTAAAGAATAGTCAAGAAATTTAGGCAATCTAGCTTTATTAGATCCCAATTAAAGTTAGATGGGGAACAAATCGCACATGACTATTCATCATCCTTATGTAGCAACTTTGACCAGATAATGTATGAGAAAATGCGCATGGTCCGGTTGATTACTTATCTCAACAAATAAATTTCATGCAAGAAAGGAAGCCACCTGCACACCCCTAAATATAATTCCTAAAGCAAAATTAAGGGATGAAGGGCCACTGACACAGAGGCCCAAGCAGAAGTGTTATGGTAATTCTACAAAATATTTCTCTCGGGAGATCAATGAAAACATATAATACATTCACCTCAGTCTGGCAACTTCTTTCAGAACAATTCTCTAGAATCCAATTGCTTAAATAAAACATCAGTCGAGATTCAACGGAAAAAGTTAATTATAGAACATGTGGCTAATGGTAATGTGCATCACACTCAAGACAAATAAATTAACATGTCTTATATGAAAATCAAATGAAAAAAAGGATAAAATAAATCTCAGATCTCAAAGGCCGCAGATTTTTCATTCATCAGAGAGTTCAGAAAAGAAAGACATAGTCTGTTAATGTTAAGGACATCAAATGCATGGTGGCCATACAAAGTGATACATTTATGAACTTGTCTTTTCTTTCACTAGTAAGCAAATATAACCAATCTCCCACAGATTAGAATCAATAGTGTTTATATACACACCGCAAATGTCTCAAGTTTGCTGTCCAAAGCCCATATGAAACTAGAAATGAAAAGAAATTTTTAATTGCTCATTATGTGAAAGCAAGTAGAGAAGTCAAAGAATCAAATTTTTAGCAATATCACAAATAATCAGGGATATCAAACACTGAAACGTATCCAATCATGCATTTAATAGTTTCGAATAAGCATACTCAGTTTTCTGCCACCACAAAATTAATTACGCATGGAAAAATAATTTTTTGGAGGAAAGACCTAAGAGATGAATTTCAATTCTATTAAACAATCAACTTTTATTAACTTTTAATTGTCCTAAATAAGTAGCAGGAACACTCAAGATGTCAAGAGTAGCAGGATCACAGAATGATAACTTACATGCTCAAAATCATGCCTAAAAAACTATTTCAGCTGAGACTTAAATAGATAAAACAAAATTAGATGAAACCCACCTCCAGAAACCAAAATCATCACCTTGAAAACAAACCCAGATCAACAAAAACAAGATTAACAAGGAAAAAACAAGACACATTTCAATACAATCGATCAGCGACTCGATAAACACTCAACAGGTTCCTTTCACGGCACACATTCCATCTTAAAAGAAGACAATCAAACTAATATAGAGATATGGTCCTACATTTAGAAGAATCAGCAGCAATGAAATGGGAGTTCATGGTGAACTTATTGGGGATAAATTATGAAAAGACTTAATTGCAATATTGTCAAAATTGCCCCCAAGGACTTGAAAAAATCACTGATTTTCTAGAAAACAATATTGAGGAACTAAATATCTGGACAGAATCAATAAGATTGCTTATTATACAGTTGAAGTTCTAAATCTGGAGGAGTAATTTCTGTGAAATAATATCTGGGCAAATGCAAACTCTCTTGAAGGAAAATGACAGAAAATATTACTCTTCTCAATACTGCTGGAAGGACAGGAGACATAAAAGGTAGCTGGTATCCCACATGGACAGAAATAAAAACATCCTAGGAAGGTTGGTCACAGGTTAACAGTTTAATAGGTGCCTATTGTTCCATGATATTTTCTCGTTGAACTAACAAATTCAGATATTGAACGTGTGCAGTTGAATAAGAGATAGCTATCATATTAACCAACCTACAAAATAAATTCACCAACCACTAATGAAATCAGCTCAGCAATAATGGTTATCAATTACGGTACATATAGTTTGCTGATAGATACCATTTGATCCCCATTTTCAAGGAGACCCGACTATAGTACAACAGAGTAGAACACAAATTATGTTTTCTTGCGTGATGTAATTAATAAACGAGTCAATATCCAAAATTACAAACCCATCAATAAAAGATAATCACTTTGCAATGTCACCAGGCATCATGTTATAAAGATAAAACATCTCATGCGCCACTGATTCATGATATTTATCCATCAAATAAACAATCACATTAATCACCCAAACATGCAGTCTGAACTTCTAACCATACAGAAAAGATATTTTATTTCGAATCTCAACTACTTTCTCAAAGACAAACCTAATTCATAAAAATCAAGAAATATTCAAACTTCAATTGTAAAGTGCCTTGCTCTTGACAATTTTCCATTAAATAGATTTAAATGGATCATATTCAATATTTTAATTTGCTTTTGCTTCAGTGAATATAATCTTTTTGCAGAAAATCATTAGAGCATACATGATATTTTAGCACTATATATTATCATCAAAGTAAAATGGAAAGTATTCAATTTCTTCAGGAAAATTCAAGATTGAATAACCTAAGAAATCAAAAGAGATAAAAGAAACCTTCATCACCAATCAAACAACACAAAATCATGCAATTCTATTCCAGTAAAAACTATAAGTTTGTGTAAAAACTCTATTGATTTCTCCAAATAGGAATTGATTACAGCAATTGGTCAGAGATACAGAACAAAGTTCTAACTGAGGCAAACCAAAATACTTTGATAGAATCATCTTGCTCTCAAGAGAGGAGACATAAAAACATAAATAGAAAGTAAAACTGAAATCAAATTATACTACTTACTAAATGGGAACTTATTAAATACAAAGAGAGAAGATAGCAATTAAAACGAGCAGATTCAGACAGAGAGAGAAACTATCCCAAAACTCTACCGACACCAACATGATTCAGGTTCTAATCAACTTCTGAACAAAGAAAATAAATCACAAAAACAAAACAAGAAAGTGCTGAAATTTAATTTTTCATAGGCTTATTGAAGCTGTCATATTAAAAATTGTGACTAGACCATGAACCCAAAATACATAGAAAGCAAAAGTAAACATCTTTGTGCATCCTTCAGTGAGTGACATATTAAAAATATTCATGCCTCTGTCAATCACATTTCTGCCAAACATATTATTCGATGATGACATCACACCAGAAAGATCCAAGAAATTTATAGGCTAAAGACTTCAAGAATAAGTTGTGGTGTGCAAGGTTACATACTACTTGCAATTCATATGTTCCATAAGATACTTCTGTAATACTTAAATATAAAAAAAAAGTCATTTTTGCATCTTAATTGACAAGTGGAGATACTCCTTATTCGAGTCAATTATGAGTTGCTAACTTTTAACAGCCACAATTCTGCAGACCTGCAGCTTGCCCCAGAGGTAAAACTAGGTAGCTCCATATACAATGTTCTATGTCATTTAACCGAGATATAAAACCAGGAATATAAAGAAGCACAGTAAATGATCTTGACGAAAAGACAATGATTAGAAATGAATAAGGAAGGATTGGAAATACATACTGTTGGGAATGAATGATAATATCAATTTTCTATTTATTTTTAATTGCAAAATTTTGATAGGAGCAACAGACATTTAAAGTCCTTTTGATCCTTTAGATTGTTGGGTATTTTATCTGAAATATGCAATATCTTTAAAAAATGAATTAAGATAAAACAACAGTTATACGAGCATGTAACAACAATTATAATTAAATGAAACAAAAGAACCTGGTTTAGGGAATGCAGTCGCGACGTCGCTGCCCTAAAGGATCAAAAGCCCGTCTCCTTGTCCAGACGTTGAATCGGCCTTGTCCCCTAGCGGTAAAGATCCCCCGGATTCACCCACTCCGCCCAGAACGGTGGGCAGAGCTTCTGCTCAAATGAAGAAGTTGCCCATAAAATAAAGATGAAAATACTTTAAACACTGAAGCCATTCTCACGTTAGAGTAGTCTTCAGGTTTTCTTTTAGGATGAGAAAAGAGAAAATGAGTTGTGTCCGTAGCTATTGGAGTGAGGGTCTATTTATAGACTTAGAACCCAGGTTGTTGTAACCACTCCAACAGAAAATCCAAGCGGTTGAGATATTTTCTCAACCGATTTAGATTCTAAGACTTGGTCAAAGTTGACTTAGTAAAACAAAATCTGAAATGAAAGCTTTTCTTTTTTATTTTAATACAAAAAATCCAACACGGCCGTGGAGGAGCGGAGGGAGCGGAGTAGGTGGCGGTAGAGAGACATGGCAATGAATTTGATTTATGAGAAAAGGGTTTCGCCAGGGTTTTTGTGGGGAAAAGGGAAAGCTTGGAATAGAGGTCATTATGGTTATTGGGTTGGGCTGAATTTAAGTACTGGGCCCATAAAGAACTTATTAATCTAATTCATTTATTTTAAAGATTTTGGTAGCATGAAATTGTTCATTAAAATTTTCCTTTTCTTTTTCTTCTCTCTCCTTTTCTTTTTCTTCTTTCCTTCTTTAATATCTCTGTAATTCTATCTCTGCTTGAATGTTTAGATGGCTACAAATTAGAATTGTACGTAATTTAGAGGTTTTCTGCTGGAGCAAAAGCTGTGGCTGGTAGTTGAAAATGTTTGTCTTTTCAATCCTTTCTCCATAGAATTACTTCACTCTGACATATTAACCAAAGTTGTTTCTATTTCCTGCAATTTGACTTGCCTTGTAGGTTTTTCAAACCAAATAACATAAAATGTTTTCCAACTACAAGAATACAAACTTATATAATCGGAGTTGCATTGAAGCTCCAGTTTAGTCTTTCTTAAATCTGAGACCTTTTATAACTCATGCTTTACTACTAACTCAAGCCACGTAGCCGTTACTGTTGATATTCTTGTGGAAACGCTTCACTCCCGTTATACGTATATGTTTACATCCTCGACTTAATTGTTGAACACAATCCGCGGGGTTTGGCCAAGTGGCGTGACCTCTTAGATTTGTTCCAAGAGGTCACGGTTTCGAAGTTTTCCCTGAGCATGTGAAGGCACTAGGTTTGCTCTCTAGTAACCGGTAGCTCGAGCGTAGATACCTGAGATTAGTCCTGGTTCATGGTGAACAGGAGAGGGCGTATGATTTCTTTTATGTTGACATTACATAGTTCGAAACAGAAGGAAAACTGAAAACTCTGTATTTCTTCTATCTCCAAATCTAAATGAACAAGAAAAGAACAGAGATGGCTATTCAAATAATTCAATAAATGATGAGATCTATTCACAGCAATGGTATCAAAAGGGGCCAAAAGAATCCAAGACTACATCTAAATTCTTCACAGGATACTGATATCCTTCAACCTAAGCTTCTCATATCATACATCTACCAGTATGAACGATCGATCATATAACTGATTTCCAGTATAAAGGCGGCAAGCATGTACCAGAGCTGAGAAGAAATGAATCAGCATTTCAAAAACCCAGCAACGTTGAGGTCATGTTGAGTAGAGGCTCCAATGCGCTAGGAGCGAACTTTCTCGCAAACAGGTAGCAAAGAGAAGTAGGCTTGGAATTGTAAGTGCAAGAAGTCCCATTATTCCTGATGGACTGAATGAAATCCTTGGTGATACTTTCTCTGCCATATCGCGCAGGATGGGGGCCGCCTCTAGACCAATCGACCCACGTCACACTGCGATTCGCATTCAGAGCCCCATGAAACATGTTCAAGTAGGTGGGGATGTAATGCTCGTCAGGATAGCAAGAGGGCCTGCAGTACTCCTTGAAGAGGGAGTAGTACTTGGAGTCGGCAACTATATTGATGGCCAGTTCACGGTTGAGCTCGAACCACTGAGAACCCTTCCTCCACTCGCTGAGCTTGATCGCTGGGTCCATGTAACTGTTATAGCGGCCACGGCCATGTCGGGAGTCTTCATCGTAGGATTGCACAAAGCTGTGGGCTGAGTTTATGAGGTAGTGGTACACTATTGGGAAGTTGACTACAGGGATACAGCTCTCTGAAAGCAGAACGAATCGCTCATTGGAGAAATCCAGCAACGCGTTTGCTAATAGGCGCTTCTCAGCATCCACCAATGATACGGATCCCCATTCGACCTCCTGGATTAAATAGCGAACACCAGAATTAGGGAGTGAATAATATCAATATAGCTTTGTAGCTGAAATTTCACTGAATGATACATAACAGTTTGTGAATGTCAATAACTGTGACATGGCCATCTATGATGATTCACACACACTGATAGGTAAATGGAATTTTTGGTTATGTCACAGAAATGTGCATTACAGGCTAATAAATACCGGGATATCAGGCTTCACCAAGCAAAACCATGGCTCCTACCTATTTGATATTTACTTGTATGCACGGGCAAAAAGCAAAGCGTAACACTTGAAAGGGGGGAAAAAATAGAATAGATGAAGAATATGCAGAGCATTTCAATAACTGCTACCATGAATCCTTAATGTTACAAGAGATTTCCTTTGAATTTGAAGGATGCCATAAACAATGAATAAAATATGACTTTGAAAATTTTCGAGTAAACGAAGCAAACCGAATCAAACCAATACAGACAATCCTAAAAAAAAGAAGAAGAAAAAGCAATTTGACATGTGGTTTCTGCAGCTAATTAATATCCCCTCATCCTACATAAGCTTCCTTCTTGCCAACTAAGCTAACTACATCACCTACCAAAGATATAAATATCCTTTCTTTTCAACAAGAAGAGAGGAAAAGAAAAAGTGTAACCCTTGATCACATACAATCATAACACATTCTGTTATCACTGTAATTCTTTCTACTTATAGTGAACTCTCGTTCCACCGTGTTTCCCTATTTTGAGTGTTTCACGTAAATCCTCTGTGTTATCTGTATTTTTGATCTTTGCATGTTCACTCATTTGTTTGTGCAGAAAAAAAACCTTACTTTCATTGAGATCTCTTGAGTAAACATTTAGAGTTCCTTCCCCCTTCACAACGGCTAACATATTGTATCATCTATTACCACTGTCTCCATCCTCTCCCTGTCTTTCTTCTACCGATGACAAAGAAGGAAGACATAGCAGCGAACTTGAGAAGGAGTAATTTTGAAGCAAAGATTTTCTGGAGAAGATTAACCTGCCCCCATCATAAGGAATTTTCGGAACAAAATGGTGATTTATTCTCTCAATAACCCGCTCATGTGCCTCACGTTCCTTTCCAATCTGAAATTCCAATCTGAAAGTAGCATTCTCAGATAGGTTTATTCTCCTGCCATTCTCCTGCCTGGCTTCGCAATCTCTCCTCTATAAGTTTGTCAATCAAAATTTGAAAAAGTAGAGTTTAGAGCCAACACATTCAACCCAATTTGTTAGGATCACAACACAATAAACAGTTTGGTACACAGCCAAGTAGAGGCACATGCATGTCAAGTAACCAAAACTACAATCATCATACCAATATTTTCTCCGACCAAATGACATTTAATCAGAAGTAACAACTCCATAGACACTGTGACGAATGATGTTATAAACAAATCTTATTTGTAACGGGCTTCGTGAAAAAAAAAACCGAGCTGGGGGGATCCAAGCAACATAAAACGGTGCTTCTAAATCAAGATGCTACTTGATAGGCATGGGCATCTGAAGGATGTGGAAGAAAACTCATATGCTGCCCAAACAGCTGCTCAATATGTGCCATCCTTCCTACTTTCTCAAAGGTTTCTATCACAAACTGGCGGAGTTGAGAAGAAAGGGGAAGTGCCCTCCTCAACATCTCCTCAAGAAGATCCCGGGCTCTGTCCAAGTCGCCTTCTCTACACAATCCAGTGATCAAAATCTCAAAAGTGAATGCATCTGGCCTTGGTTTCACATCCGGCTTCAGTCCAGACTTTATCTCTTTCTCCCTCATTTTATAAAAATCTCCATAGCTTGAGGGATATATCTAGCCTTCACCAACCCATCCAACGTTTTGTTATAGAACCTCAGATCAAACTTCACTGCATTGAAACCCTCATCGTCGGTGCTCATCATCTTTCCAAGTATTTCAAGGCATCATCCACCCGTCCTTCTCTAAAACAAGCATCGACCAAGAGGTCATAGGTGAACACATCTGGGTATGCCGACCTGTGGCATCTTCTCAAACAGATTCTCTGCCTCTGAAACCATCCCTTCCTCGCACAACTTTCCAATTATATTGTTAAAGCATCCAACATCCATTTGCAAGGTTTCCTACCTGTCCTATGGAAAACCTTGATCGCCTCATCCAATTTCCCAGATCAAATTTCCGATTCACCATAATATTATAAGATTCAGTATTCACCGCCAAAAAGGCTGGATGATTGTGTCTATCGAGCATATTCTGAAACAACTTGTCAGCCTCTATATCCTTATCATGCTTCAAAAGAGTAGTCAGCAATACATTGCAAGTGGCAGGGCTCATATTGAACTGCCGATTAATTAGAGATTGGTAGTTTTCCATTGCCTCCTTATCCTTTCCTTCCTTCCAAAAAGCTTCCATAAATGTTGCATGGACAACGCCATCATACACCAAGCACCGTTCTTTAAGCTCATCAAACAGCTCAAACGCTTTCTCCATGTTGCCTCTATCAATAAACCCTTGCATGAGTACATTGTACACCAAGGAATCAGCACCATGCCCTCGGTTAAGCATTTCTCTTAGGAGATCCATTGCTTCTTGGATTCGGTCAGCATCAACTAACCCTTTCGTCAGGTGGCGGTAGGTCACAGAAGATGGAGAGAAAGGTGCATTCTCTAAAATATGGCGGTAAACATCCAAGGCAACACCCACCCGACCTGCATCACATTGCATATTGATGAAAATAGATGAAAATATTGTAACAGAACTTCTTGAAGCTAAAAAAAGTCTCAAAATGAGTTCATATATTCTTCACCAAATTAATAACCAGCAATGCTCACATGTTCTAGTGAATAGACATGTCTTAATATCAGAATTTGTGAAACCAAAATCCAAAACTTTTTCAGCATCTTTTAATGTCCAAGTTTAAAAATTTCCTAAATTCTGAAACCACATTAATCATTTGATCAGAAATATCAACATTGTTAGATTGTTGAAATAAGTCCTCAGAATGATGTGATTTCTCGCAAAACAGTGTAGAGTATTCTTTTACAAAAGGAAATACTAAACAGGTACGTTGGAAAGAGTCTATTTTTCAGTCCCATTGGGTGCCCAAGATCAAAATTTTTCATATTCCACAGATCAAGCCGAATTTTAAATAATATTATTTTATCTCTAAAAAGAAATGAAACAATGAATGACAGAGGCAACCTAGAATTGTACACCCCAAAAAAAAAATGTTAACTTTTATAAGTAGAAAAACTCAAAATGACAACTTTTTACCTGCATCGCAATGGGAATTGATGAGGATGTTATAACTGACGACATTGGGCACGATGTTGGACTGGCGGTAGAAGTACGCGAAATGCTTCTCCACGTCGTCGAGCCTCCCGGTGCGGAGCATGGCGGCCATGACAGCGTTGCAGGTGAAGACGGTGGGCCTGGTCCTGGAGAAGACGGCGGTCCTGGCAGTGGTGGCGGCCTGGTCGAGGTTCCCTGATCGGATGAGGCTCTGGACCTGGTTGTGGAGGCTGAGGCGGGGGCCGACGAGGGCGGAGGTGGAGTCGGGAGGCGGGGGGCGTTGGGATCCGGCGGGGGACGGGGGGCCGCCGGTCTCGGCGGAAGGCGTGGAGGGGGGGCTCGATGCGGCGGCGGCTCTTGCGGCGGCGGCGCTCCGCGGCGGCCTCCTCGCCGACGAGAAAGCCATAGGGCGGATCGAGGAGTAGAGGGCGGGGATGCTGGTGGTGGCGGGCCGTGGAGGAGCGGAGGGAGCGGAGTAGGTGGCGGTAGAGAGACATGGCAATGAATTTGATTTATGAGAAAAGGGTTTCGCCAGGGTTTTTGTGGGGAAAAGGGAAAGCTTGGAATAGAGGTCATTATGGTTATTGGGTTGGGCTGAATTTAAGTACTGGGCCCATAAAAACTTATTAATCTAATTCATTTATTTTAAAGATTTTGGTAGCATGAAATTGTTCATTAAAATTTTCCTTTTCTTTTTCTTCTCTCTCCTTTTCTTTTTCTTCTTTCCTTCTTTAATATCTCTGTAATTCTATCTCTGCTTGAATGTTTAGATGGCTACAAATTAGAATTGTACGTAATTTAGAGGTTTTCTGCTGGAGCAAAAGCTGTGGCTGGTAGTTGAAAATGTTTGTCTTTTCAATCCTTTCTCCATAGAATTACTTCACTCTGACATATTAACCAAAGTTGTTTCTATTTCCTGCAATTTGACTTGCCTTGTAGGTTTTTCAACCCAAATAACTAAAATATTTTCCAACTACAAGAATACAAACTTATATAATCGGAGTTGCATTGAAGCTCCAGTTTAGTCTTTCGTTAAATCTGAGACCTTTTATAACTCAT